>OY731402.1:19496169-19561715 GCA_963425845.1 Sphenostylis stenocarpa | reverse complement strand
TACATAGATGCGCATAAAGCAATGTTAAAGGACCTAAACCCCAAAATGGGTGAAAGGTGGTTGATGAAAGAGCATAACAACAACTTTATCAATTGGTTTCAAAGCAAAATATTTTCAAGTGACAATGCCTCTGATACACTGAAATGGCTAGCACATGGGTGTAGACCCCGAATCTTGCCCGACCTCCGAATAAAGTCAGAAAGCTTCCTATTTGAAGACGGCCGAAGCCTAACAAGCCACTAGGAGAGACTATTAGGCCTCCGTACCAAGATAGGAAGGTTTTTTGCCCAAAAAATAAAGTTTCTCGCCTTGAAGGGACGAGACCGCCGTCTGGGAATACCAGACCGCCATCTCGTTTCAGCGCCAGGACGAGACCGCCGTCTCAATTTTCCAAACGGCGGTCTCGTCACTCGCAAAAACGAGACGGCGGTCTGGGTTTTCCAGACGGCGGTCTCGATTTCCGCTTAGACGAGACGACGGTCTCATTTTTCGAGATGGCGGTCTCGACTTGCTGACATGAACGAGACGGCAGTCTCGTTTTTTGAGATGGCGGTCTCGACCCTGTCAGACGAGACTGGCGGTCTGGACCCTGACAGCACGACAAACTATAAATAGGGGCTCTCCCCCCCTCATTTCCACACAGAAAAAGCAAGAGCTCTCCCTTCTCTCTAGATTTTCTCTCTCTAAGAATCCCTCCGAGGCATTTCCGGAGCTTCTGAGTGTCTTTAGGCATATACAGAGTGTCCTAAATCTTCTTTAGAACCCCTCCGAGGCATTACCGGAGTTTTCTGAGAGTTGTAGAGCGAAGGGTTGCCAAAACGCACCCTCTTTTTATATATAAAGCTTGCTTTGGAGGTGCATATCCTCATTCTCTTCTCTTTAAAATTACTGCTATTTAAATTATGCAATAGAAGCTAGGGCAATGTAGTCACATATTTAAATTCTGCATAATAAAAAGGGTAAAAGTGCAATTTTCCAAGTTTAATTATTTACAAATAGCCGGCCTATCATAGGGAACCCGAAAGGGGCGTCGCAAAGGGACTAATACTCCCTTTGCACGTAACTAACTCCCTTACCCAACTCTGGTTCTAATGACCAAAGTTGGTTTTCGAAAACCAACGCCTTTTAAAACCCCTTTTCCGATGTTTATGGTAAAAATATCGGTGGCGACTCCATAGAACCCAAAATAAATAAGTCCTTGGGTTAGCCCAGTTGTCGGACAACTCAAGGACACTTTTCGAAAACCTCGTCTCCATATTAGTTCGGTTATCGGACAGCCTGAAGACGTTGTAACCACCAATAAAAAACGCGAAAACAAGAGGGTCGATAAAACCATCGCGTCGCTCTGACCGCCTCGTTTTGACGGCGGCGACAGATGGCGACTTCACTGGGGAAGCCTAGAGAGTTGATCCCATTTAGTGATGGGTTGGCTTAAAAATAATTAAACCAAGAAAATAGCGCTTTTACCCAACCTTGTATTATAACATGTTTTATTGTTTGGCTTTCAATAAACTGTTGTTTGTTTATACTTACGCGATTGATTGAGATATAAACTGCACACAAATCCCTCGCACACTACAGTTCCTCCTATACCCGGGGGCGTACACTCCTGCAGCACCAGTCACTGCCCTTATCCATCTGCCGTATCGACAGAGTACCCTGATGGGAAGAGGGAACACCCAGGGGTGGAAAGTAGCAATGTTAGAAGACCACCTGTCCTACCTAGCTGAAAGGGCAGAGTGGGTTACCTTCAACAAAACCCTGGCACTATTAATCTTTGGAACGATCCTGTTCCCCTTCCACCTCGACACGGTTGACCAAGCCGTAATGGACGCTTTCTTCGCCTGGGACGTGAACTCGAAGAGTCCCTTGCCCGCTATTCTTGCCGACACCTTGCTCTTGGTAGATTTCTGCCGTCAAAAGCAAGGAAGAACACTCCGTTGCTGCTCTTCGCTACTCTATGTGTGGAGCATCACGCACCTCTATGCCTCCAGTCACATGGGGATATTCCCCGACCCCTTGAGAAGCTTCTCCAAGATCCCCCTCCAGCGACGCCTGACCATAGAATGGAGGGATGAGTTAGAACAGAAGGATGCCAACAACATATCTTGGGTCTGTCCTTGGTTCCTACCCGACCCAGTTCTCGTCAGATGCGGGAACCATCCGAATGTCCCCTTGATAGGACTCAGGGGTTGCATAGCCTACTCACCTAGAGTAGCTATGAGGCAACTCATGAGGACCCAAACTACCATCTCCCGAGGGGAACTCGGAGGGCTGTGCTTCTTCGGAGACCCATGCACAATGGCCAACTCACTGACTGTGAGGAAAGCATGGGAGAAGCCAGTTTATATGGGAGACAGAGAGCTAGGAAAGGCTCGGGTAACTGTCACCAGTGATTATGAGGCATGGAGGAGAAGAAGAGAGATGGCCCGACCATCCGCCACACCCGCTCCAATCGCCAACAACGAAGAGCTGCAGGCACAAGTCAATGCCTTGACCCAGAGGGTAGAGATAATGGGAGCCCAGATACGGGTCCTTGAGGAAAAAGAACAAGCCTCTATCCTCACAATTGACGGTCTACAGAGGCAAGGCAAGAAAAAGGATCATGAAATAGAGCGCCTCAAGGACCAATGTCCTGACGCCAATGAACAAGCTATCCGAGCGTCCAAATCCGCCAGAACCAGCTCGGATAGTCAACTGCAGGAGATAACTGCCAAGACAGCACACCTTGAGGCGGAAGCAACTCAGCAAGCTCAAACGATCAAGGAGTTGTCAGAACAACTCCTCCAGGCCCGGCTAGACCTCCGCCAAGAGCGAGAGAACAACAGAAAACTCAGCCGAGGTCTCTATGAGCTGCGCATTAAGGAGAAAAGCAGGCTAGCTCAATATGACCAGGTGCTGCAAGAAAAGGACCGAGCCGTTGCAAGGCTCGATGAACTAGAAGCCCTGGTCATACATCAAGAGGCGAAGATCAAGGACGCTCAACAATACAGCGAAGAAATGAGCCAAGCGATCCACAAGCAAAGCGAAGCGCTCGCTCAACACGTCCGGGAAGCCGAAAGAGAGTTACAAAGAAAACAAGACCCGCCTGTGGGTTTCTTTAGGCTTTTCCGCTTTTGTCAAAAGACGCTTCGTAGTATGGAGTAGGAGAATGTACACCTTCCACTGAATTAATGAAATCTTTTTCTTATTCAACATTTGTCTACTTGCATACATGTACATACATTTGCATATTTAATTTCCCCTCCTTCACGCTTAATAAACAAGATAATAAAAAGGAAGGATTAACTAACACGTCTTCCAAACTCAGAAGAATGGAGAGAAAGCCACTCCTAATAAAGCTCACCCCAACGGTCGAATCATCGCAAGAGGAAAATAAACCCCGGCCGTTGGTCCTCAAAAATAAAGAAGAGGGGGCAAGGACACCCGTGCGACTTTTTATGCCACGTCCTTTCCCCTACGAATCAGATAAAGCTGTACCATGGAGATATGAGGAATCTTCACCAATAAAAGAAGAAATAACGAACATAGCCGGCATTGGGGGCACGACTAGAAGTGGAAGAATCTACTCCCCCAAGGACACGCAAGAAGATGTCCTCCAAAATAAAGGAAAAAATAAAAAGACCGAAGAAGAAAAAGAAAATAAAGAATCCAAGGAGGAGACAGAGGAATTACTCCAATTTATAAGACAAAGCGAGTATTCCATTATCGACCAGCTCAATCGCACACCTGCAAAGATCACGTTGCTATCTTTAATAATGAGCTCGGAACCGCACCGAAATGCCCTGCTGAAGGTCTTGAGCGAGGCGCACGTACCTCACACAATATCTCAAGAGAAAGTCGAGAGGATCATCGGTCACATTACGTCAAGCGATCACCTTGCCTTCACAGAGGAAGAACTCCCTCTCGAAGGGTCAAAGCACAATAAGCCCTTGCATATTTCAGTCAAATGCAAGGAATACCTCATTGCCAAGGTTCTTGTGGATAACGGGTCGTCCTTGAATGTAATGCCCAAGTGCACGCTGGATAAGTTAACTATCCAGGGGACCCATCTGCGCCCAAGCAGCACCATCGTTCGAGCCTTCGACGGATCAAAGCGTGAAGTAGTGGGAGAAATTAAGTTGCCAATTCAAGTGGGACCCACTATCTTCGATGTCGATTTCCATGTAATGGACATAACTCCAGCATACAGCTGTCTCCTCGGCAGGCCTTGGATTCATGACGCTAAGGCAGTACCTTCGACGCTCCACCAGAAAGTCAAATTCATAATGGACGACAAATTGGTCACGGTCCAGGCAGAAGACGATATCCTGATCAGTGGACCGTCCACCCAACCCTATGTGGATGCAGCCGAAGAGGCCCTTGAAACATCTTTTCAAGCGCTTGAAATCGCCAGCATAGAGCGACTTCCCAGAAACACCAAGATAGCCCGTATGATGATGAAGCATGGCTACCATCCTGGCCAAGGACTGGGGGCAGATTCCCAAGGAATGAGGGAACCCCCAGAATTCAAAGACAATCCTCACAAGTATGGCCTAGGATATAACCCTTTCAAGGGACGAGCAAAAGGGAAGTCTCCCCTTCGCACACTCAAGCAGATTTTCCGAAGTGGAGGGGTGCAAGCGTCGAGAGCCACTCTAGTCATTAGGAAATCTTTTTCTTTGTTTAAGGGATGTAAACCCCATGATTGTTAGAGACTATCCCCCGGGGCGAGCCCGACCCCCGGGCATTATAGGGCGCATATTCCTTCATTAATTAAATAAGAATGATTCTTTCTATCTGCTTCTCTTCTTCCTGCTTTTGACTGGACCACATAAATAACCCTGTCTAAGTAAGAAAAAAAAAAGAAAAAAGAAAAAAAGAATAAGAAGCGCTTCCGAATGATTGAACCGTTGCTCTCATCATTAAGTTAGCTGATTAGAAGCACATAAAAATAAAGACTTCACCTAAACCATAAAAGAAAGTCACGCTTCGCCAATACTGTGAACAAAAAAATAAATACACAAAAAAAAAGCCCAGAGAAGCCAAAGGCCAAAGAAAAGGGCAAATTACCCGGTAGGAAACCCACTAAGGGGGCTACACAAAAGTTAGGGTTACAAATAAAGGTCCGCTAGGATTTCTCCGAAATTTTACAAGAGAGCAAACCTAGACAAAAGTAAGGGCCAACACACAGTATCCTAGTTCGAAAACCCAAAGGGCGATCTAGGGAAATCAACTAGCTATCTAAAAAGCGATGGAAATAAAACCAAAGAGCGCTAATAAAAGCAAATACAAAAAGAAAGAAAGGGAAAATGTTTGCTTAGACAAAGCTTAAACACCCAGGCTTAACCCTTTGCCAGCCATTCTTACAAATTCTTTATCAATAAAAAAAATCAACCCTCTAAAACACAAACCATTGATTTTTATCCCCTTTGCTTCTTTTCTCTTGACCCTCACGACAACATTCTAATAATTAATTTGGGAATATGGAGGCGTATAGTCAACAAGAGGATTGAAATCCCTAAAGCAAGGAAAAAGGGACACTACATGACAAAAGAGCTCTACAAAAGCAAAACAAAAGAAAAACAAAAGAAACAGAAAAGAAAGAAAGAAAGAAAGAAACTACTCTTCGGTCACAAGAAAGTCCGGCATGGTACAGCCAAAAGGCAAGCACAGCGAATCAAGAAGGCTTTCAGTGCAACCAGACACGTTGGTTAAATCCTTCTGAAATATTAACCAAAGTAGACATTATAGGACATCAAACATGAAAACATTTGCATGCATAAAATGTTTTTGAACCAGGTCCTATTTCTTATACAAAAAAAAAAAAAAAGATCTGCAAATTCGAGACCGCCGTCTCGACTTTGCAAAGTCGAGACCGCCGTCTGGATTATCGAGACCGCCGTCTCGATTTGTTAACCAAACGAGACCGCCGTCTCGACTTCCCAGACGGCGGTCCCGAACTGAAAAATATCCTATATAAGGGGGCGTGCGGGATGGGGTTCCTCACACTCCTCCTTGCTCCCTAAGCCTCCAGAACCTCCAAAAAACCTCTTCCAGACTCTCTGTGCTCAAAATGTTTGGCAGAAGCGCCTCCAGGAAGAGAAGGGGCACCTCCGGTGCTAGTAGTTCGGCACCACCGCCACCCTCAGACCCTTCTCAGCTTCAACCACAGCACCAGGCCCGCCTGGACAACCTCAGAAATTACCAGTGGCACTCCATGCTGACACTGGATTTTGGCATCCTGGCTGAGTTTGGATGGGAAGAGGACGTCCGGGCACATATAGATAACATTGGGTGGAGCTTCCTGCTACAACCCCCACCCACTCATGTGTACCCCCAGGCGGTACTTGAATTTCTGGCCTCGGTCACTCTCATAGAGATTCCCTCCATGGCCTCCGGCATGCAGCCCACCAAGATGGTCACTTATTTTATGGGTGGGCAGTACCACACTACTACCTTAGAGGAATTCAATGTCTCCATCGGATTCATCCGGCCCGAGGAAGCGCAATCTCGGGAGTACCGTGAGGCCATATGCTCCAGGCCCACCAACCTTACCGCTGCTGAAATGTGGCATGAGCTCACTGGGGCCACCACATTACCATCATTGATGAGGGGATCTGCACTCCCCGCACCACTCCGCATCTGCCACAAGCTGCTGGCAGGCACCATCCACGCCAGGAAAGAGAGTCAGGGGAAAATATCCCTCCCTGACCTCTTCGTCCTCCATTGCATGCACCAGAGACGGCGCTGCAACCCCGGGTATTTCCTCCTGAGGGCCCTGAAGGACTTCGGGAGTAGATCCGCAGGGGCCATCCTTGTGGCTCCCCTCATCACCCCTCTAGCAGAGAGAAGGGGGTGCCCCGGCCGGGAAGAGCTGGCCCGCAACCTGCGGCCTGAGCCCATCAATGGGCCAATGATGGTCAGCATGGGGATGCTGATCCGTCAGGGAAGCCATTTTGCCCTGCACCCCACCCTGGATTTTGAGCTTGACCTCCGGGGAATAGTGGCAATGCAGGATGCGCCCACATCCCCTAGCTCCCAGCAACAACAACAACAGCAACAGCAACAGCAACCACCACCACTGTACACAGAGGACTTTGCTGGCCTCCACCAACACATGGCCGACATAAGCCAACAGCTTGGCCAAATGTCGATATGGCAGGAGCAGCAGAACCAGTGGCGGCAAACCCAGGAAACATACCGACAGGCCTTTCAAGAGCGCCAGGACGAAATCTATCAAGAACAGCAGAGGATGCGACAAGAGTGGACGGCGTTCCAAGAGGATTACAACGACGAAATCCAGGAACAGACCGACTTCCGCTACAACATGTACAAATATTTTCCCCACCGCGCTCCTTCTGATGATGATAACGACTCTTAGGGACTGTACGGGCTAAAATAGGGGTTGCTGTAATAAAATTTGCTATAAATAAAATTTTATTTCCCGCATTCTTTGCCTCTTTTACAAAAGCCAGCGTAACCAACAAAAAGAAGCTTAAAAAAGGAAAAGGCACATGCTTAATAAAAAAGCCAAAATCCAAAAATCGCGAGAAAAAAGAGATAAAACCGCGAGAAAAAAGGCAGGATAAAAGACTACCTCAACAAAAAAAAATCGACTACCAAGCGAAAGTCGAACACAAAGAGAAAAAAACCGATCATCCAGCAAAAGTCGGATAATTGCCAAACAAAAAGCAAACATCCACCCGACTAACCAGCAAGAGTCGGATAACCACCACAAAAAGTCAAAAGAACAAAAAATCCCCAGCAACTAACGACGCTGGATGAACGAACAAACCAAATTTCCAGCAACCCGGAGGACCACTCCAGAAAGGTCAAACCACAAAACACAGAATTCACTCCTCCAGAGAACCGGCGCATGATTAGAATCAGTAAGCCGCCACCATTGCCAAAGGGTCAGCCACCGCAAGAAGGGGCATCCAGAGGCACATAACCAGACGGGGGTTCATACTCGTCAGCCAAGGGGTCAGCTGCCGTGTCAAAGGAGCATCCCAAGGTTTCACATCGGCGCATGATTAGAATCAGTAAGCCGCCACCATTGCCAAAGGGTCAGCCACCGCAAGAAGTGGCATCCAGAGGCACATAACCAGACGAGGGTTCATACTCGTCAGCCAAGGGGTCAGCTGCCGTGTCAAAGGAGCATCCCAAGGTTTCACATCGGCGCATGGTCAGAATCAGTAAGCCGCCACCACGACTAAAGGATCAGCTACCGCAAGATGGAGCATCCGGAGGCTAAACACCAGATGGGGGTGTGAACTCATCAAGCCTTACAGAAGGGGGCTTACCAGGCGGGGGTTCGTACTCGTCAAACCAGATGGGGGTTCGTACTCATCAAACCAGATGAGGGTTCGTACTCATAAGTCGAAGGGGTCAGCTACCGCATCGAAGGAGCATCCCAGAGGCGCACAACACGACATCTCCCCAGAAGATCATCCGCCACAAAGACGGAGTATCCGAAGGGAAACCGGGCAAGAGGGTCAACTCCTTTACCCTCCAGTCGATCACCTCGGCACAAAAGGCCAGCAGTCGACTGATCGGGTAAAGGGGGGGCAACTGTAGACCCCGAATCTTGCCCGGCCTCCGAATAAAGTCAGAAAGCTTCCTATTTGAAGACGGCCGAAGCCTAACAAGCCACTAGGAGAGACTATTAGGCCTCCGTACCAAGATAGGAAGGTTTTTTGCCCAAAAAATAAATTTCTCGCCTTGAAGGGACGAGATCGCCGTCTGGGAATACCAGACCGCTGTCTCGTTTCAGCGCCAGGACGAGACCGCCGTCTCGATTTTCCAGACGGCGGTCTCGTCACTCGCAAAAACGAGACGGCGGTCTGGGTTTTCCAGACGGCGGTCTCGATTTCTGCTTAGACGAGACGGCGGTCTCGTTTTTCGAGACGACGGTCTTGTTTTTCGAGACGGCGGTCTCGACTTGCTGACATGAACGAGACGGCGGTCTTGTTTTTCGAGACGGCGGTCTCGACTTGCTGACATGAACGAGACGGCGGTCTCGACCCTGTCAGACGAGACTGGCGGTCTGGACCCTGACAGCGCGAAAAACTATAAATAGGGGCTCTCCCCCCCTCATTTCCACACAAAAAAGCAAGAGCTCTCCCTTCTCTCTAGATTTTCTCTCTCTAAGAATCCCTCCGAGGCATTTCGGAGCTTCGAGTGTCTTTAGGCATATACAGAGTGTCCTAAATCTTCTTTAGAACCCCTCCGAGGCATTACCGGAGTTTTCTGAGAGTTGTAGAGCGAAGGGTTGCCAAAACGCACCCTCTTTTTATATATAAAGCTTGCTTTGGAGGTGCATATCCTCATTCTCTTCTCTTTAAAATTACTGCTATTTAAATTATGCAATAGAAGCTAGGGCAATGTAGTCACATATTTAAATTCTGCATAATAAAAAGGGTAGAAGCGCAATTTTCCAAGTTTAATTATTTACAAATAGCCGGCCTATCATAGGGAACCCGAAAGGGGCGTCGCAAAGGGACTAATACTCCCTTTGCACGTAACTAACTCCCTTACCCAACTCTGGTTCTAATGACCAAAGTTGGTTTTCAAAAACCAATGCCTTTTAAAACCCCTTTTCCGATGTTTATGGTAAAAATATCGGTGGCGACTCCATAGAACCCAAAATAAATAAGTCCTTGGGTTAGCCCGGTTGTCGGACAACTCAAGGACACTTTTCGAAAACCTCGTCTCCATATTAGTTCGGTTATCGGACAGCCTGAAGACGTTGTAACCACCAATAAAAAACGCGAAAACAAGAGGGTCGATAAAACCATCGCGTCGCTCTGACCGCCTCGTTTTGACGGCGGCGACAATGGGCCTAGATATAATGTTATAACTTGGCAAGGGTATGACATTAACAAATACTCATTCTATACGAAGGCACAAGATGACAAAAGTACAGTCCAGAATAGTGGAGTATCTATTGAGGCAACATCTATGCACTTTTCTAGTGCAAAGGACAAAAACCCCATCATGGCATCAATTAGTTACTTTGGAGTCATTGAGGAGATTTGGGAGGTCGACTATACTAAATTCAAAGTGCCTTTATTTAAATGTAAATGGGTTGATAGCAATACTGGTGTCCAAAGAGACCAAATGGGATTTACTTTGATTGATATAAACAAGATTGGTCATAAGGAAGAACCCTTCATAATGGCATACCAGGAACAACAAGTGTTTTATGTCACTGATCCATCAAATGATAGGTGGCCAGTTGTCCTCAAAGGAAAATGATTGATGTCACAAATGAGAATGGAGAAGAATTAGATGATTTTATTAACATTCAAAATTCACCACGATTGCCTATTGCTATATCCCAATTGGAAGAGGACTTTGTTCATGCTACTCGCAATGACCATGATGAAGGCATATGGGAAAATATTAATACAATCTAAGTTATGTTTCTATTTGTTTATTTTTTTAACATGTAATTGAGGAGACTTTGCATGTGTATTGATATAATTCTATGTTTTTTTCATTACAGGTAAATGGCATGTCCTTCACCATCTCCTCCACCATCTCCACCATCTCCACCACCATCTCCTCAGGCATCTGGAAAGACATTTTCCAGTAAGAGGAGTCGACAATCTACACAGTTGAAAGGCTTGACCGTTAGACACATATCCGGCCGGAAGTTATATGTGTCGTTGATCCTAGGGCTGGCAAGGTGTCGGGTCCCTTTAGTACCCAATTTAGTAGCTAATTGGGTACACTAGCTAGAGAGAAGGTATTTATTCTATTTCAAAGTTAATTTCATTTCAAATATATTGTTGATACTTATGTTGTTTATGTTATGTAGATATCTATTCTCCATCCTACTTGGGATCATGTGGAGGAAACTGTGAATAACTTGTTATGGCAAGATCTTCTTGTAAGTATGTGTATTTAGTTGTTTATATTATTTATACATTATTATCAATTGGTTAACTAAAACTTGTTTGCTATCTGTAGGAACACTTTGATATAGTCAATTCGAGGATGTGAGGAGGAAGATAATGACAGCCATAGCAAAAATGTGGAGACAGTTCAAGTCCACATTGACCACTAAATGGGTGTATGCTGAGGACAAAGTTAGGAAGGGATTAACCCCTTGCCAAAGATATGGCATAGATGAGGACACTTGGAAGAAGTTTGTACATAGTAGGACTGGTTCAGAGTGGGAGGTAATGTTAATTGCTTAATTGACTTGAACATTTTATAATGAGTTGTGTATCTAATATTGTGTTCAATTATGTTGCGGGAAAGAAGACAAAAAGCAAAAGACATTCGGAGCAAGAATGTCGCCCCCACCTTCGTCTCGTGGTGGGTACGACCTATTGACAAAGAAGATGATGGAGGAGAGGATGAGACTTCGACGGTCGGAGTTAGCCTCTTCGGTTTAAGCGAAGAGCAGATTCCTCCACCATCTCCTCCAAAACGTCACCAGAAGTGGAAGAGGGCTCGTACAAAGCCTTCGGTGACATGACATCGCAGGAAGCCGAGAAATTGCTGCTCGGATTGTAAGTAAAAGAAGTTAATTTACTTTGAATTAGTTATATGTAACTTGTTCATTAATAAAATTAACTTTTATAATGTAGGATGCCTTGGAGGAGCGGTGTACACGGGGAACTTTCATCCCTTACGGTCGTCGGGATATCTTGACCACTTGCTATTGGACGACGAGAACATCCAGGTCGTGTTCGAGCTGTTGGCCAAGGTGTGGGTGTCCGACGGTATTTTGGACCACCATCACGGGATATCCGCACCTCCACATCCTCGAGCCAAGAAGATATTGCTTGCCTTGGAGATGGATCTTACGAGAGAAATTGACACCGGCCATCGGGGCAAAATTGGAGGAAGAGTTGACTCCTGCCATCGGCGCACGACTTGAGGAGACCATCATTGCACGTGTGCGGGAGCGATTCCTGCGTATGACCTCCATGGGTACTTCATTTGCTTGATGCTCATCCTCCATCGAGTGCATTTTCAACCACAAATTGGTACTTGACTTATGTTTCTAAAATCTTAGTCCTTATTGGAATTTACTTGTATTTGTAGGTCCAAGAGTTAGCACAAAGGGAAGTTGTCTTGAAGCCACTATCGAGGTCACACACGAGGTGGCATCTATTCATCCTGAATCCACAAAGGATGATCGATATGGCTTGTGGGTTGAGGTAGATGAAGGTCTAAGGCTAGTGGCCCATGGATCAGTTCATGAAGGGGCTTCAACCATCCACAATGTGCCTTTGGATCCTAACTTGGTCAAATTAGTAGTTGAAAAGGTTGTTGACGTTGTGGCTAGTGTCCCTATCCCCACTGAAGAGGTGCAGACAGTGGGCCAAGCCCTTCAGACCTTCATTACTTGGCCCCGACATTTAGTTAGGTCAATCATGGCAAAGGTATGTATATGTATGGTTATAATACATCTAACACATAAATAAATTGATTTATTGTTTATGATTATATTTTATAAAATATGTAGGATGTTCGGCGGCCAAAAGACTTGGGTAAAGCTATTGCAACTCCTTACGCATCTAAGGAGAAGACACCGGTTGTGGAGACTTCTCCAAATCCAATTTTTGATCTCTTGTCTCTTTCCCCACAATTGTATCTGTAGTCATTCCAAGTTCCATGGGATTGTACATTATTTGGGATGGCTTCTAGCAATATCCCCCTATACATTTCCCACATTGATGCCACTGGAGATTGGGATGGGCAATCAATGTCTAAATATAGGTTGTTTTACAATTTTGGACATTGTAAGTTCATATCTTTCATGACTCTTTTCATTTTAGTAAATATATAAGCTATAAGTTCACTTAAATTGGCATATTTTAGGATGATGCACGAAATGATAGTGGAGCGGGGCATTGGTCATGTGTATGGATTCTTCGAGCCTCAATCCATACAAAAGTTTGGGAATAAGCGTGATCAAATTCTTAGTTACATGCGAGAATTGGATGATTTGTTTCTAAAAGAGATATTTACCTTGGAGCATACCATCATTCGTAAGTTATCCCAGCCTCTTCCGGTTTTACACAAGTTTTTTTATGAGATTCTAATCATGTGTATATACGAAACCACTTGGCGGCTATTAGTTATTTGTCCAAAGCGAGAATCTTGTGTGTTGGTTACTGCTCATTGGGAAGAAAACCGACATGGAGCTAAAAAATATTGTAAACGAGTAAGTATTTATTATATTATGTCTAAACATCTTGATTATTCTATTTCTAAGCCCCTTCTTTTCAATATATAGTGCTTTAAAGGTTTGTAGTACATTAGATGGCAAACACACAAGTAAAAGCACGGCTCCAAATTGGAATTTTATCAAAGTAAGTAGCCTTTATATATATTATACTATCTATTAATTTACGTTCAAATTTAATAGTTATTTTTAACATATTTAGTCATTTTTAGTGTAACAAACAAAATGGAGGCTACGAGTGCGGCTACTATGTAATGTATTGGATGTGGCTCATCATTTTTGGTAGCATTCAGGATAGTTGGAATGAGGTAAGTTGACATTTGCTATTATATTCAATTCCTTTATTTTTATTACTTAGGTTTTACCATTCTATTATTGTGAACTTCTTACTGGCATTTAAAGATATAGAACCTTTGCCTATGGATACTATAGACATGGTTAGAAACAAATGGGCAGAAAAGTTTGTACAAGTAGTTAGGAATAGGATTGATTGATAATTTTTTGTGTAATTATGTACATAATTTGGCTGATTTTCACACACACACACACATATATATATATATATATATATATATATATATATCATTTTATATATACTTGTCTGGTGAAATAAATATACTATGCTGGATTGAGATTATATCGGGTCGTGTAAGGTGGCACAAAAACGAGACCAACTTTTTTAAAAAAAAGGGATATTCTACGTCGGTTATTGCATTAGCAGACGTTGTAACAAATATACAACATCGGTTATGGCATTAAACGACGTAGTATATTCGTTACAACGTCGATTAATGCAATAACCGACGTTGTATATATAACTTTCAACGTTGGTTAGGTGAATAGCAGAGCGTAGAATTTACTCATTTCTACGACGGACATTTGCTTAGCAGACGTAGATGTCTAACACTTTCAACGTCGGGTATTACGAGCAGAGCGTAGAATCCTTTGACATTCAACGACGTCTGATTCAACGACGTCATTGGAGCCGATGTTGAATGCCTTCTACACCGACGTTGAATGCTCATTACGTAGTAGTGTTTAAGAGCGGTTAAGATGTTAACCGCTCTTAAAAGTGAACATATGATAGCGGTTCCACCTTAACCGCAATCTAAAGTCTCGATTATTTGAATATATTTTGATGTAAAATTATATATATATATATATATATATATATATATATATTCTAAAATATAATTTATATTAATTACTATAATATAAAATATATATTCCACAATATAACTTATTTTCATTTATATATATATATATATATATATATATATATATATATTATAGATATTAAAATAAATTATATATTAGAATATATAATTTTTCAAATGATCGATTATTTTTCCAAATGATCGATCACTTTTTCAAATAATCGAGACTTTAGATAGCGGTTAACGTGGAGCAGCTATCATATCTTCACATTTAAGAGCGATTAAAATGTTAACCGCTCTTAAAAGTGAACATATGATAGCGGTTCCACCTTAACCGCTATCTAAAGTCTCGATTATTTGAATATATTTTGATGTAAAATTATATATATATATATATATATATATATATATATTCTAAAATATAATTTATATTAATTACTATAATATAAAATATATATTCCATAATATAACTTATTTTCATATATATATATATATATTATAGAAATTAAAATAAATTATATTTTAGAATATATAATTTTTCAAATGATCAATTACTTTTCCAAATGATCGATCACTTTTTCAAATAATCGAGACTTTAGATAGCGGTTAACGTAGAACCGCTATCATATCTTCACATTTAAGAGCGGTTAAGATGCAACCGCTCTTAAAAGTGAACATATGATAGCGATTCAGCGTTAACCGCTATCTAAAGTCTCGATTATTTGAATATATTTTGATATAAAATTATATATATATATATATATATATTCTAAAATATAATTTATATTAATTACAATAATATAAAATATATATTCCACAATATAACTTATTTTCATTTTATATATATATATATATATATATATATATATATATATTATAGAAATTAAAATAAATTATATTTTAGAATATATAACTTTTCAAATGATCGATTACTATTTCAAATGATCGATCACTTTTTCAAATAATCGAGACTTTAGATAGCGGTTAACGTGGAATCGCTATCATATATTCACATTTAAGAGCGGTTAAGATGTTAATCGCTCATAAAAGTGAACATATGATAAGCGGTTCCACCTTAACCGCTATCTAAAGTCTCGATTATTTGAATATATTTTGATGTAAAATTTTATATATATATATATATATATATATATATATATATATATATGAAAATAAGTTATATTGTGGAATATATATTTTATATTATAGTAATTAATATAAATTATATATTCCATAATATAAATTATTTTCATATATATATTATAGAAATTAAAATAAATTACATTTTAGAATATATAATTTTTCAAATGATTGATTACTTTTCCAAATGATCGATCACTTTTTCAAATAATCGAGACTTTAGATAGCGGTTAACGTGGAACCACTATCATATCTTCACATTTAAGAGCGATTAAGATGCAACAGCTCTTAAAAGTGAACATATGATAGCGGTTCCGCGTTAACCGCTATCTAAAGTCTCGATTATTTGAATATATTTTGATGTAAAATTATATATATATATATATATATATATATATATATATATATATATATATATATATATATTCTAAAATATAATTTATATTAATTACTATAATATAAAATATATATTCCACAATATAACTTATTTTCATTTATATATATATTATAGAAATTAAAATAAATTATATTTTAGAATATCTAATTTTTCAAATGATCGATTATTTTTCCAAATGATCGATCACTTTTTCAAATAATCGAGACTTTAGATAGCGGTTCCACCTTAACCGCTATCTAAAGTCTCGATTATTTGAATATATTTTGATGTAAAATTATATATATATATATATATATATATATATATTTATATTAGTTACTATAATATAAAATATATATTCCACAATATAACTTATTTTCATATATATATATATATATATATATATATATATATATTATAGAAATTAAAATAAATTATATTTTAGAATATATAATTTTTCAAATGATCGATTATTTTCCTAAATGATCGATCACTTTTTCAAATAATCGAGACTTTAGATAGCGGTTAGCGTGGAGCCGCTATCATATCTTCACATTTAAGAGCGGTTAAAATGTTAACCGCTCTTAAAAGTTAACATATGATAGTGGTTTCATCTTAACCGCTATCTAAAGTCTCGATTATTTGAATATATTTTGATGTAAAATTATATATATATATATATATATATATATATATATATATATACATATATATATATATATATATACATATATATACATATATATATATATATATATATATATGAAAATAACTTATATTGTGGAATATATATTTTATATTATAGTAATTAATATAAATTATATATTCCACAATATAAATTATTTTCATATATATATTATAGAAATTAAAATAAATTACATTTTAGAATATATAATTTTTCAAATGATTGATTACTTTTCCAAATGATCGATCACTTTTTCAAATAATCGAGACTTTAGATAGCGGTTAACGTGGAACCACTATCATATCTTCACATTTAAGAGCGGTTAAGATGCAACCGCTCTTAAAAGTGAACATATGATAGCGGTTCCGCGTTAACCGCTATCTAAAGTCTCGATTATTTGAATATATTTTGATGTCAAATTATATATATATATATATTCTAAAATATAATTTATATTAATTACTATAATATAAAATATATATTCCACAATATAACTTATTTTCATTTATATATATATATATATATATATATATTATAGAAATTAAAATAAATTATATTTTAGAATATCTAATTTTTCAAATGATCGATTATTTTTCCAAATGATCGATCACTTTTTCAAATAATCGAGACTTTAGATAGTGGTTAACGTGGAATCGCTATCATATGTTCACATTTAAGAGCGGTTAAGATGTTAACTCGCTCTTAAAAGTGAACATATGATAGCGGTTCCACCTTAACCGCTGTCTAATGTCTCGATTTTTTGAATATATTTTGATGTAAAATTATATATATATATATATATATATATATATATATATATATATATTCTAAAATATAATTTATATTAATTACTATAATATAAAATATATATTCCACAATATAACTTATTTTCATTTATATATATATATATATATATTATAGAAATTAAAATAAATTATATTTTAGAATATATAATTTTTCAAATGATCGATTACTTTTCCAAATGATCGATCACTTTTTCAAATAATCGAGACTTTAGATAGCGGTTAACGTGGAATCGCTATCGTATGTTCACATTTAAGAGCGGTTAAGATGCAACCGCTCTTAAAAGTGAACATATGAAAGCGATTCGCGTTAACCGCTATCTAAAGTCACGATTATTTGAATATATTTTGATGTAAAATTACATATATATATATATATATATATATATATATATATATATTCTAAAATATAATTTATATTAATTACTATAATATACAATATATATTTTACAATATAACTTATTTTCATTTATATATATATATATTATAGAAATTAAAATAAATTATTTTTAGAATATATAATTTTTCAAATGATCGATTACTATTTCAAATGATCGATCACTTTTTCAAATAATCTAGACTTTAGATAGCGGTTAACGTGGAACCGCTATCATATCTTCACATTTAAGAGCGGTTAAAATGTTAATCGCTCTTAAAAGTGAATATATGATAGCGGTTCCACCTTAACCGCTATCTAAAGTCTCGATTATTTGAATATATTTTGATGTAAAATATTATATATATATATATATATATATATATATATATATATTCTAAAATATAATTTATATTAATTACTATAATATAAAATATATATTCCACAATATAACTTATTTTCATTTATATATATATATATATATATATATATATTATAGAAATTAAAATAAATTATATTTTAGAATATATAATTTTTCAAATGATCGATTATTTTTTCAAATGATCGATTACTTTTTCAAATAATCGAGACTTTAGATAGCGGTTAACGTGAACCGCTATCATATCTTCACATTTAAGAGCGGTTAAAATGTTAATTGCTCTTAAAAATGAACATATGATAGCGGTTTCACCTTAACCGCTATTTAAAGTCTCGATTATTTGAATATATTTTGATGTAAAATTATATATATATATATATATATATATATAAATGAAAATATGTTATATTGTGGAATATATATTTTATATTATAGTAATTAATATAAATTATATTTTAGATATATATATATATATATATATATATATATATATATATTACAGAAATTAAAATAAATTATATTTTAGAATATATAATTTTTCAAATGATCGATTACTTTTCCAAATGATCGATCACTTTTTTCAAATAATCGAGACTTTAGATAGCGGTTAACGTGGAATCGCTATCATATGTTCACATTTAAGAGCGGTTAAGATGTTAACCGCTCTTAAAAGTGAACATATGATAGTGGTTCCACCTTAACCGCTATATAAAGTCTCGATTATTTGAATATATTTTGATGTAAAATTTTATATATATATATATATATATATATATATATTCTAAAATATAATTTATATTAATTACTATAATATAAAATATATATTCCACAATATAACTTATTTTCATTTATATATATATATATATATATATATATATATATATATATAATTTTTCAAATGATTGATTACTTTTCCAAATGATCGATCACTTTTTCAAATAATCGAGACTTTAGATAGCGGTTAACGTGTAACCGCTATCATATCTTCACATTTAAGAGCGGTTAAGATGCAACCGCTCTTAAAAGTAAACATATGATAGTGGTTCGCGTTAACCGCTATCTAAAGTCTCGATTATTTGAATATATTTTGATGTAAAATTATATATATATATATATATATATTCTAAAATATAATTTATATTAATTACTATAATATAAAATATATATTCCACAATATAACTTATTTTTATTTATATATATATTATAGAAATTAAAATAAATTATATTTTAGAATATATAATTTTTTAAATGATCGATCACTTTTTCAAATAATCGAGACTTTCGATAGCGGTTAACGTGGAACCACTATCATATCTTCACATTTAAGAGCGGTTAAGATGCAACCGCTCTTAAAAGTGAACATATGATAAGCGGTTCCGCGTTAACCGCTATCTAAAGTCTCGATTATTTGAATATATTTTGATGTCAAATTATATATATATATATATATTCTAAAATATAATTTATATTAATTACTATAATATAAAATATATATTCCACAATATAACTTATTTTCATTTATATATATATATATATATATTATAGAAATTAAAATAAATTATATTTTAGAATATCTAATTTTTCAAATGATCGATTATTTTTCCAAATGATCGATCACTTTTTCAAATAATCGAGACTTTAGATAGTGGTTAACGTGGAATCGCTATCATATGTTCACATTTAAGAGCCGTTAAGATGTTAACTGCTCTTAAAAGTGAACATATGATAGCGGTTCCACCTTAACCGCTGTCTAATGTCTCGATTTTTTGAATATATTTTGATGTAAAATATATATATATATATATATATATATATATATATATATTCTAAAATATAATTTATATTAATTACTATAATATAAAATATATATTCCACAACATAACTTATTTTCATTTATATATATATATATATATATATATATTATAGAAATTAAAATAAATTATATTTTAGAATATATAATTTTTCAAATGATCGATTACTTTTCCAAATGATCGATCACTTTTTCAAATAATCGAGACTTTAGATAGCGGTTAACGTGAATCGCTATCATATGTTCACATTTAAGAGCGGTTAAGATGCAACCGCTCTTAAAAGTGAACATATGAAAGCGGTTCCGCGTTAACCGCTATCTAAAGTCACGATTATTTGAATATATTTTGATGTAAAATTACATATATATATATATATATATATATATATATATATATATATATTTCTAAAATATAATTTATATTAATTACTATAATATACAATATATATTCCACAATATAACTTATTTTCATTTATATATATATATTATAGAAATTAAAATAAATTATTTTTAGAATATATAATTTTTCAAATGATCGATTACTATTTCAAATGATCGATCACTTTTTCAAATAATCGAGACTTTAGATAGCGGTTAACGTGGAACCGCTATCATATCTTCACATTTAAGAGCGGTTAAAATGTTAATCGCTCTTAAAAGTGAATATATGATAGCGGTTCCACCTTAACCGCTATCTAAAGTCTCGATTATTTGAATATATTTTGATGTAAAATATTATATATATATATATATATATATATATATTCTAAAATATAATTTATATTAATTACTATAATATAAAATATATATTCCACAATATAACTTATTTTCATTTATATATATATATATATATATATATATATATATATATATAGAAATTAAAATAAATTATATTTTAGAATATATAATTTTTCAAATGATCGATTATTTTTTCAAATGATCGATTACTTTTTCAAATAATCGAGACTTTAGATAGCGGTTAACGTGGAACCGCTATCATATCTTCACATTTAAGAGCGGTTAAAATGTTAATTGCTCTTAAAAATGAACATATGATAGCGGTTTCACCTTAACCGCTATTTAAAGTCTCGATTATTTGAATATATTTTGATGTAAAATTATATATATATATATATATATATATATATATATATATATATATATATATAAATGAAAATATGTTATATTGTGGAATATATATTTTATATTATAGTAATTAATATAAATTATATTTTAGAATATATATATATATATATATATATATATATATAGAAATTAAAATAAATTATATTTTAGAATATATAATTTTTCAAATGATCGATTACTTTTCCAAATGATCGATCACTTTTTTCAAATAATCGAGACTTTAGATAGCGGTTAACGTGGAATCGCTATCATATGTTCACATTTAAGAGCGGTTAAGATGTTAACAGCTCTTAAAAGTGAACATATGATAGTGGTTCCACCTTAACCGCTATATAAAGTCTCGATTATTTAAATATATTTTGATGTAAAATTTTATATATATATATATATATATATATATATATATTCTAAAATATAATTTATATTAATTACTATAATATAAAATATATATTCCACAATATAACTTATTTTCATTTATATATATATATATATATATATATATTGTATATATATAATTTTTCAAATGATTGATTACTTTTCCAAATGATCGATCACTTTTTCAAATAATCGAGACTTTAGATAGCGGTTAACGTGTAACGCTATCATATCTTCACATTTAAGAGCGGTTAAGATGCAACCGCTCTTAAAAGTGAACATATGATAGTGGTTCAGCGTTAACCGCTATCTAAAGTCTCGATTATTTGAATATATTTTGATGTAAAATATATATATATATATATATATATATATATTCTAAAATATAATTTATATTAATTACTATAATATAAAATATATATTCCACAATATAACTTATTTTTATTTATATATATATTATAGAAATTAAAATAAATTATATTTTAGAATATATAATTTTTCAAATGATCGATTACTATTTCAAATGATCGATCACTTTTTCAAATAATCGAGACTTTAGATAGCGGTTAACATGGAATCGCTATCATATGTTCACATTTAAGAGCGGTTAAGATGTTAACCGCTCTTAAAAGTGAACATATGATAGCGGTTCCACCTTAACCTCTATCTAAAGTCTCGATTATTTGAATATATTTTGATGTAAAATTATATATATATATATATATATATATATATATATTCTAAAATATAATTTATATTAATTACTATAATATAAATATATATTCCACAATATAACTTATTTTCATTTATATATATGTATATATATATATATATATTATAAAAATTAAAATAAATTATATTTTAGAATATATAATTTTTCAAACGATCGATCACTTTTTCAAATAATCGAAACTTTAGATAGCGGTTAACGTGGAACCG
The DNA here is from genome assembly GCA_963425845.1 of Sphenostylis stenocarpa. Lineage (NCBI taxonomy): Eukaryota > Viridiplantae > Streptophyta > Magnoliopsida > Fabales > Fabaceae > Sphenostylis > Sphenostylis stenocarpa. The sequence goes on along the minus strand of OY731402.1, from coordinate 19,539,340 downwards.
CTATCATATCTTCAAATTTAAGAGCGGTTAAAATGTTAACCGCTCTTAAAAGTGAACATATGATCGCGGTTCCACCTTAACCGCTATCTAAAGTCTCGATTATTTGAATATCTTTTGATGTAAAATTATATATATATATATATATATATATATTGTAAAATATAATTTATATTAATTACTATAATATAAAATATATATTCCACAATATAACTTATTTTCATTTATATATATATATATATATATATATATATATATATTATAGAAATTAAAATAAATTATATTTTAGAATATATAATTTTACAAATGTTCGATTACTTTTCCAAATGATCTATCACTTTTTCAAATAATCGAGACTTTAGATAGCGGTTAACATGGTGTTACTTGCGAGCCAAGTTAATGCTTCTTTGAAAGAGGGAGCGCAGATTATGTATGGTGTTACTCTCTCTAAAAGGAGAAAAATAATTTAGAATAGAGAATCTGCATATTGTGTGTGACTACCACGAAGTATTTCGGATGATATTCCTGGATTACTACCGAACGAGAAGTTGAATTTGCAATAGATTTGATCCCTGGAGTCGGACCTATTTCAATAGCTCCATATAGAATGTCACCATTGGAATTATCGAAATTGAAGAAGCGAGTTAGAAGAGATGTTGGAAAAGCAGTTTGTGAGACCAAGCGTTTCTCCTTGGGGTGCTCCAGTGCTGTTGGTGAAGAAGAAAGATGGAACAATGAGATTGTGTGTGGATTATCGTCAACTAAATAAGGTTACAATCAAGAATAAGTATCTGTTACCAAGAATTGATGATTTGACGGATCATCTGAGAGATGAAACTATATTTTCCAAGATTGATTTGAAGTCGGGATATCATCGAGATTAGGGTTAAGCCGGAGGACATACCGAAGGCTGCTTTCAGGACCCGATATGGACACTATGAATATTTGGTTATGCCATTTGGTGTGACTAATGCTCCTGCGATATTCATGGATTACATGAATAGGATCTTTCATCCATATTTGGATAAGTTTGTGGTAGTATTCATTGATGACATTTTGATTTATTCTAAGACTAAGGAAGAACATGCGAGAACATCTCCAAGCGGTGTTGGAAGTTTTGAAGGAGAAACGAGTTGTATGCTAAGTTGGAAAAGTGTGAGTTTTGGTTGGAGAAGGTGAGTTATTTAGGTCATGTGATTAATAAAGATGGCATTTACGTAGATCCGATGAAAGTGGAAAGCTGTATTGCAATGGGAAAGACCAAAGAGTATTACCGAGATTCGTAGCTTTTTGGGTCTAGATGGTTATTATAGGAGATTCATTGAGGGATTCTCAAAGATAGCCTTACCTTTGACCAAGTTGACTCGTAAAGGACAACCCTTTGTATGGACGAGTCGGTGTGAGGAGAATTTTCAAAAGTTGAAAGATAAATTGACTTACTGCTCCGGTATTGATACTTCCAAACCCTCATGAGAATTTTGAAGTGTATTGTGATGCATCGAAGCAAGGGTTAGGTCTGTGTATTAATGCAAAATAGAAATGTAGTGGCATATGCTTCAAGGCAATTGAGAGCGCATGAAGTAAATTACCCTACACATGATCTCGAGTTGGCAGCTGTGGTGTTTGCATTGAAGATTTGGAGACATTATTTATACGGTGCAAGATTTGAAGTTTTCAGTTATCATAAGAGTCTTAAGTATTTGTTTGATAAAAAAGAGTTGAATATGAGGCAACGTCGGTGGACAGAATTTTTGAAGGACTATGACTTTGAACTTCATTATCACCTCGGGAAAGCCAATGTAGTGGCGGATGCTTTAAGCCGAAAGTCTTTGTATATGTCGAGCAATGATGGTCGGAGAATTGGACTTGGTGAAAAAATTGAGAGATTTGAATTTAGTTATGGAGATAACTCCCAAAAGTTTTAAGTTTGGAACTTTGAAGATAAATAGCAATTTTCTTGAACAAGTTAAGGCTGCACAATTAACGAGATGAATTTTTGCAAGGCAAGAAGACTTTGGTATCTCAAGGAAAAGAAAACGATTTTCGGGAAGACACGAGGTGGAATTTTGAGATTCGGAGATCGAATTTGTATTCCGCAAGATGATGAAATCAAGAAGATGATTTTAGAGGAATCCCATAAGAGTAAGTTGAGTATTCACCCAGGAACTACCAAGATGTACCAAAATTTGAAGAAGTTATTTTGGTGGTCAGGAATGAAAAGATCAGTGGCAGAGTACGTAGCATCTTGTTTGGTATGTCAGAAAGTAAAGGTTGAACATCAAAGGCCCACGAGAATGTTACAATCTTTGGATATCCCGAGAATGGAAATGGGACAGACATAGCGATGGATTTCAGTAAGCTGGATTGCCAAGAACTCCTACAAGATATGATGCAATTTGGGTAATTATTGACAGATTGACTAAGTCAGCGCATTTTCTACCTATCAACATTCGTTATTCATTGGAAAAATTGACACAAGTATATCTTAAGGAGATAGTGAGGTTACACGACATACCTTTAAGTATTGTATCTGACAGAGATCCATGTTTTACTTCCAAGTTTTGGGGAAGTTTGCAACAAGCATTAGGGACAAAGCTTCAATTGAGTTCAACTTATCATCCGCAGACGGATGGACAGTCAGAAAGAACAATTCAATCTCTTGAAGACCTTCTACGAGCTTGCATTATGGAATTCAAGGATACTTGGGACAAGTCTCTGCATTTGATTGAATTCACCTACAATAACAGTTTTCATACAAGTATTGGGATGACACCATATGAAGCTCTTTATGGAAGGAAGTGTAGGACACCTTTATGCTTGGTATGACTCAAGAGAGAATCTTATTTTGGGACCGAGAAATTGTGCAACAAACTACTGATAAAGTGAAGATCATTCAAGAAAAGATGAAGACGAGCACAGAGTAGACAAAAGAGTTATTATGACAAGAGGAGAAAGTCGTTGGAATTTGAAGAGGGTGACCATGTATTCTTGAGAGTTACACCTACTCTTGGAGTTGGAAGAGCTCGAAATCTCGAAAACTCACTCCAAAATTTATTGGTCCTTACCAAATTCTAAAAAAGATTGGTCTTGTGGCTTATCAAATAGCCTTACCTCCAATTCTTTCAAACCTCCATAATGTTTTTCATGTCTCACAACTCGGGAAGTATATTTCGATCCTTCTCACATCATTGAACTCGATACGAGTACAATTGAAGGATAATCTAACCTATGAAGCACCACCTGCGTGTATCGTGGATCAAAGGATGAAACACTTACGTGGAAAAGATATACCTCTAGTTAAGGTCGTATGGAGTGGAATAGGTGATGAAGATGCAACGTGGGAGTTAGAGAGCAAAATGAGGGAATCTCACCCTCATCTTTTCCTATAAGGTACGCAAATTTCGAGGACGAAATTTTTTTAAGTGAGGGAGAATTGTAACATCCTAATTCTCAATACGTTTAAAATTTTTGTCAAAATTTTAATAATTAAATTATTAGGAATTGGGGAAAGTGACTATAGAGTTTTATGTTTGTTAGATTATTTGTGATTTTCTAGAAATTTTCTGGAATTAAAAATAAAAATAAATAAAAAATAATAATAATAAAATAATAATATATATAAAAAATAAGATTTTGATTTTCAAAAAGACATTCACTCTGCAACTCCCGTAACTTCTTCTTTTCTCTCATTTCTCGCTTTCTCTCAAACCCTCCTCACTTTGAAGTTTGATTTTGAGGGGGAAATATTGATTTTCTTGAGAAACTCCAAGAGGTAAGTTGGTTTATCTCAATCTCCTCTACATTTCTACGGTTTTATTTTTCAAAATGGTGCATTTTCAAATTTTTTCCTCACTTGGTTAAGCTTGAATGGGAGTAGAAAGAGTGTTATTGTAGGTTTTACACCTAGGACACTAGAATAATACTTAGAATTGAGGATTAGAAGTGATTAAGCTAAAAACCTTAAGCACCCTAATTCGTAAGTCACTGTTCATTGAATTTTGGGACTTTTATGAACAGAATTAGGAATTGGTATCTTCATAAAAGTTGTAGCCCTTTAAGTTATAGAAATTTAGAAACTTGTTTCACATCAAACGGATATTTGTAGCTCAAGTTATGTTCATTTTACTGTTAAGTGTTATAGCTGTGAAGTTAAGAGGTTGCCCTGTTTCAATAGCCTAGGTTTTTGAATTACTGGGATTGATGTGTGTGAAATTAGGACTTGATTCCTTAATAAAAGTTGTAGGAAATTATATTTCAGAAATTTAGAAATTTGTTTCATGTCAATAGCTTATGTGTAGCATGAGTTATAGTCAAATTACCAAGGCATGTTCAGAGTGTTATTGTAGTTGAGCCATGTTGGAAACAACTACTGTAAACTGAAAAACTGCATTTATTCTACAGGGTATTTGAATTTATTTCCTTCATCAATATTGTAGGTAATTAAGTTATTGAAATTTTGGCTCTTACCTCATGCCAAAACAGCTTATATAACTCTAGAAAATTCTGAAATACTGAACCTTGTCCATATTTGTTATTAGGATTCTTCCTACTCTAAGTGTATTACTTCCATTACTCTCTTCTACTTGTATTAATTCCATTAGCATCAATTTAGGCCCTAGAAATGATTTTATAACTCAAAGAACCATAGTCTTGAATTTTAGAATTTTAGGCTATGAAGGAGGTGAGATTTTAGAGGTCTAATATGGTTGGAATTAAGGATTTAATTGGGGTATTTAATTGGCATGTAGGAGGCTACTTAGAGGTGCAAAGAGGAGAACCAAAGACTTGATAGATTATTTGATCAAGAGTTACTCTTCACCAAGTTACAACATAAGGTAAGGGGTAGGATAACTTTTATAATTCACTTTTGCTTGAAATAGCATTGAGAAGAAGTCCCTTTACTTCTAAGCTAATTAGAAATTTATTTGGAATTATTTGAATGTTAATTCTATTTTTATGAATTTTTAAAGTTTTAAGATTATGTGAATTTATGGCTTCTAAATGGAGCAACTTGAGTGTATGGAACCTTGTATGATTATAAGGCATCCATGAATGTTGTTTGAATCAATTGCTTAATCATTAGTAATTTTATATGATTTATTGATGAATTTAGATTGAGAATTAGCCTATTTCTATGTTTAGTATTATGATAATTGTTTTAAATTGATTATTGAGATATATTGTATGTATGTTATGAAGCATGATAAGTAGAAATTATTGTGGAATCACTACAAGAAAATCGCGTATTACCGACGGATATTTACCGACGGAATTGTAGTCGTCGGAAAATAATCATTACCGACGGAAATTACCGATGGATATATCCGTCGGTAAAATAATAATTAGTTACCGACGGATATATCCAGTCGATAAATCCGTCGGTAATTTATAGATAAATTTACCGACGGATCGTCGATAAGTTAACAAGTAATTACAGACGGATATATCGGTCGGTAAATTCATATATAAATTAAAAATTATTTACAGACGGATAAATCCAGTCGGTAAAATTATATAATATAATTTAATTATTCACTAATTAAAAAATAAAATATTTTTTATTTAATAATTTAATTTAATCATAATTAGATTAATTTATAATAATTTATTAAATTAAGTAATTTTAAAAATAAATATTTAATTATATATAAATATATATAAATATATATATATATATATATATAAATATATAAAAATATATAAATATATAAATATATAAAAATATAAAAATATATAAATATAAAATATATAAATATATAAATATATAAATATATAAATATATAAATATATAAATATATAAATATATAAATATATAAATATATAAATATATATATATATATATATATATATATATATATATATATATATATATATCAATATATCAATATTATCCCCTCATATATTATTATACATTATTTGCGTAATTTTATATATATACATAATTTTAAACATATATATATATACATATATATGTATATATATATATATATATATACATATATATATATATATATATATATACATATATATATATATATATACATATATATATATATACATATATATGTATATATATATATATATATATATATATATATATATATATATATATATATATATATAATTTTACATCAAAATATATTCAAATAATCGAGACTTTAGATAGCGGTTAAGGTGGAACCGCTATCATATGTTCACTTTTAAGAGCGGTTAACATCTTAACCGCCTCGAAATGTGAGGATATGATAGCGGTTTCACGTTAACCGCTATCTAAAGTCTCGATTATTTGAAAAAGTGATCTATCATTTGAAATAGTAATCGATCATTTGAAAAATTATATATTCTAAAATATAATTTATTTTAATTTTTATAATATATATATAAATAAAAATAAGTTATATTGTGGAATATATATTTTATATTATTGTAATTAATATAAATTATATTTTAGAATATATATATATATATATACTTTTACATCAAAATATATTCAAATAATCGAGACTTTAGATAGCGGTTAAGGTGGAACCGCTATCATATGTTCACTTTTAAGCGCGGTTAACATCTTAACCGCTCTTAAATGTGAACATATGATAGCGGTTCCACGTTATCCGCTATCTAAAGTCTCGATTATTTGAAAAAGTGATCGATCATTTGAAATAGTAATCGATCATTTGAAAAATTATACATTCTAAAATATAATTTATTTTAATTTCTATAATATATATATAAATGAAAATAAGTTATATTGTGGAATATATATTTTATATTATAGTAATTAATATAAATTATATTTTAGAATATATATATATATATATATATATATATATATATATAATTTTACATCCAAATATATTCAAATAATCGAGACTTTAGATAGCGGTTCCACCTTAACCGTTATCTAAAGTCTCGATTATTTGAAAAAGTGATCGATCATTTGGAAAAATAATCGATCATTTGAAAAATTATATATTCTAAAATATAATTTATTTTAATTTCTATAATATATATATATATATATATATATATATATATATATATATAAATGAAAATAAGTTATATTGTGGATTATATATTTTATATTATAGTAATTAATATAAATTATATTTTAGAATATATATATATATATATATATATATATATATATATATATATATAATTTTACATCAAAATATATTCAAATAATCGAGACTTTAGATAGCGGTTAAGGTGGAACCGCTATCATATGTTCACTTTTAAGAGCGGTTAACATCTTGACCGCTCTTAAATGTGAGCATATGATAGCGGTTCCACGTTAACCGTTATCTAAAGTCTCGATTATTTGAAAAAGTGATCTATCATTTGTAAAAATAATCGATCATTTGAAAAATTATATATTCTAAAATATAATTTATTTTAATTTCTATAATATATATATAAATGAAAATAAGTTATATTGTGGAATATATATTTTATATTATAGTAATTAATATAAATTATATTTTAGAATATATATATATATATATATATATATATAATTTTACATCAAAATATATTCAAATAATCGAGACTTTAGATAGCGGTTAAGGTGGAACCGCTATCATATGTTCACTTTTAAGAGCGGTTAACATCCTAACCGCTCTTAAATGTGAACATATGATAGCGATTCCACGTTAACCGCTATCTAAAGTCTCGATTATTTGAAAAAGTGATCGATCATTTGAAATAGTAATCGATCATTTGAAAAATTATATATTCTAAAATATAATTTATTTTAATTTCTATAATATATATGTAAATGAAAATAAGTTATATTGTGGAATGTATATTTTATATTATAGTAATTAATATAAATTATATTTTAGAATATATATATATATATATATATATATATAATTTTACATCAAAATATATTCAAATAATCGAGACTTTAGATAGCGGTTAAGGTGAAACCGCTTATCATATGTTCACTTTTAAGCGCGGTTAACATCTTAACCGCTCTTAAATGTGAACATATGATAAGCGGTTCCACGTTATCCAGCTATCTAAAGTCTCGATTATTTGAAAAATTGATCGATCATTTGAAATAGTAATCGATCATTTGAAAAATTATACATTCTAAAATATAATTTATTTTAATTTCTATAATATATATATAAATGAAAAGAAGTTATATTGTGGAATATATATTTTATATTATAGTAAATAATATAAATTATATTTTAGAATATATATATATATATATATATATATATATAATTTTACATTAAAATATATTCAAATAATCGAGACTTTAGATAGCGGTTAAAGTGGAACCGCTATCATATGTTCACTTTTAAGAGAGGTAAACATCTTAACCGCTCTTAAATGTGAACATATGATAGTGGTTCCACGTTAACTGCTATCTAAAGTCTCGATTATTTGAAAAAGTGATCGATCATTTGAAATAGTAATCGATCATTGTAGACCCCGAATCTTGTCCGGCCTCCAAATAAAGTCAGAAAGCTTCCTATTTGAAGACGGCCGAAGCCTAACAAGCCACTAGGAGAGACTATTAGGCCTCCGTACCAAGATAGGAAGGTTTTTTGCCCAAAAAATAAAGTTTCTCGCCTTGAAGGGACGAGACCGCCGTCTGGGAATACCAGACCGCCGTCTCGTTTCAGCGCCAGGACGAGACCGCCGTCTCAATTTTCCAGACGACGGTCTCATCACTCGCAAATTCGAGACGGCGGTCTGGGTTTTCCAGACGGCGGTCTCGATTTCCGCCTAGACGAGACGACGGTCTCGACTTGCTGACTCGAACGAGACGGCGGTCTCGTTTTTCGAGACGGTGGTCTCGACCCTGTCAGACGAGACTGGCGGTCTGGACCCTGACAGCGCGAAAAACTATAAATAGGGGCTCTCCCCCCCTCATTTCCACACAAAGAAACACACCAAGCAACAAGAGCTCTCCCTTCTCTCTATATTTTCTCTCTCTAAGAATCCCTCCGAGGCATTTCCGGAGTTTCTGAGCGTCTTTAGGCATAGACTGAGCGTTCTAAATCTTCTTAAGAATCCCTCCGAGGCATTTCCGGAGTTTCTGATGTTAGGATCGAGCGCTTACCACTAGGCCAAAAGCTATAGCCATTAGTCAGAGCGCAACTCTTTTTACTTTAACAGCCCAAGCGCCACGATTCAATTGTGACTCGGCCCACCTGACCTTCGTCACAGGACAATTGATGCTACCTGCAACAATCTCCCCCTCAGCAATTGTCCTACAAGGTATCCCACTCTTGGATTGTGACTTGGCCCACCCGGCCTCTGCCACGGGACAATTGTGCAACCTGCAACAATCTCCCCCTCAACAATTGCCCACCAGGAATCGAACTCGTGACCTTGGCTCTGATACCAATTGTTAGGAACAAGACAATAATAAAGGAAAGAATGAAGGAGAGAAAAATAAACGACACAAGAATTTTAACGTGGTTCGGCTAAAATATGTATGCCTACGTCCACGACTACACTAGGAAGTATTTTTATTTCTGTGTGTATCTCAAACTTTACATAGGGTTGCTTATATAACAAAATAGAGAACCTCATCTCACAATCCTAATCGATGTGGGACTAAATCAAGCACCATAATACTAACAATTCTCCCACTTGGAGTTTGATTTACGTTACCACCTAGTGTAGTGCCTTCATCATCAATTTGCTCGAAGGCCAGTTGAGGCAATGCAAAGCCTCAACTTAGTTGTTGTAACAGTCTTGGTCAACATATCAGCGGGATTCTCTGCACCTGGAATCTTCAACAAACTCAAGTCTCCATCATTTATCAGGTTTCTGATAAAATGATACTTCAATTCAATGTGCTTACATCTGGAATGAAGGATTGGATTTTTAGCAAGACAAATAGCACTTTGATTGTCACTAAACAACGGAGAACCATCTTGTTCTCTTCCTAATTCTTTTAGAAGGTTCTTCAACCATATCATCTCCTTCGCTGCTTACGAGATAGCTACATACTCGCTTCGAGTGGTTGAGAGAGAGACCCTTCCTTGAAGTTTAGACTTCCAAGCTGATAGCTGTACCACCCAATGTAAAAATATAACTTTGTTGTGCTCTTTCTACGGTCAAGATCACCTCCCAAGTCCGCATCGGAAAACCCCTGTAAAATGAGATTACTTCTCTTGAAAGACAAATGCATCTTTGAAGTGCCTTTCAAATATCTGAATATCCACTTCACTCCTTCCCAATGCTCCTTTCAGGGATTTGATAGAAATCTGCTCACAACTCCCACTTGCATGTGCTATGTCCAGTGCGGTGCAAACCATAGCATACATCAAGCTTCCTACTGCAGATGCATATGGCACTTTAGACATGTGACTTTCTTCTTCTTCTGTTTGAGAAGATTGCCTCTTTGAAAACTTTAAGTGAGTTCCCAAAGGTGTATTCCTGGTTTTAGCATTCCCAACATTGAATCTGCTAAGCAATTTTTCTATATATTTTTCTTGAGATAAGTTCAAAATACCTTTATCTCTATCTCGGGAGATTCTCATACCAAGAATTTGCTTGGCTGGACCAAGATCCTTCATTTCAAAGCTCTCGACAATTGTTTCTTCAACTTGTCAATTTACGCCATATTAGCTCCAACAATCAACATGTCGTCAACATATAAGGCAAGAATGATATAGCTATCAACATATTTCTTCACATAACAACAGTGATCTTCTTCACATCTGCGAAATCCTGAGTTTCTCATAAACTCATTAAACTTCTTGTACCATTGTCTCGGCGCTTGTTTTAATCCGTACAAACTTTTATGAAGCTTGCATACAAGATTTTCTCCGCCTTGTACTTCAAAACCTTTTGGCCGAGTCAAGATTGTTGCAGGTAGCATCAATTGTCCTGTGACGAAGGTCAGGTGGGCCGAGTCACAATTGAATCGTGGCGCTTGGGCTGTTAAAGTAAAAAGAGTTGCGCTCTGACTAATGGCTATAGCTTTTGGCCTAGTGGTAAGCGCTCGATCCTAACAATTGGTATCAGAGCCAAGGTCACGAGTTCGATTCCTGGTGGGCAATTGTTGAGGGGAGATTGTTGCGAGGTTGCACAATTGTCCCGTAGCGAGAGGCCGGGTGGGCCAAGTCACAATCCAAGAGTGGGATACCTTGAAGGACAATTGCTGAGGGGGAGATTGTTGCAGGTAGCATCAATTGTCCTGTGACGAAGGTCAGGTGGGCCGAGTCACAATTGAATCGTGGCGCTTGGGCTGTTAAAGTAAAAAGAGTTGCGCTCTGACTAATGGCTATAGCTTTTGGCCTAGTGGTAAGCGCTCGATCCTAACATCTGAGAGTGTAGAGTGAAGGGTTGCCAAAACGCACCCTCTTTTTTATAAAGCTTGCTTTGGAGGTGCATACCCTCATTCTCTTTTCTTTAAAATTACTGCTATTTAAATTATGCAATAGAAGCTAGGGCAATGTAGTCACATATTTAAATTCTGCATAATAAAAAGGGTAAAAGCGTAATTTTCCAAGTTTAATTATTTACAAATAGTCGGCCTATCATAGGGAACCCGAAAGGGGCGTCACAAAGGGACTAATACTCCCTTTGCACGTAACTAACTCCCTTACCCAACTCTGGTTCTAATGACCAAAGTTGGTTTTCGAAGACCAACGCCTCTTAAAACCCCTTTTCCGATGTTTATGGTAAAAATATCGGTGGCGACTCCATAGAACCCAAAATAAATAAGTCCTTGGGTTAGCCCGGTTGTCGGACAACTCAAGGACACTTTTCGAAAACCTCGTCTCCAGATTAGTTCGGTTATCGGACAGCCTGAAGACGTTGTAACCACCAATAAAGAACGCGAAAACAAGAGGGTCGATAAAACCATCGCGTCGCTCCGACCGCCTCGTTTTGACTGCGGCGACAATCATTTGAAAAATTATATATTCTAAAATATAATTTATTTTAATTTCTATAATATATATATATAAATGAAAATAAGTTATATTGTGGAATATATATTTTATATTATAGTAATTAATATAAATTATATTTTCGAATATATATATATATATATATATATATATATATATATATATAATTTTACATCAAAATATATTCAAATAATCGAGACTTTAGATAGCGGTTCCACCTTAACCGTTACCTAAAGTCTCGATTATTTGAAAAGTGATCGATCATTTGGAAAAATAATCGATCATTTGAAAAATTACATATTCTAAAATATAATTTATTTTAATTTCTATAATATATATATATATATATATATATATATATATTCTAAAATATAATTTATATTAATTACTATAATATAAAATATATATTCCACAATATAACTTATTTTCATTTATATATATATATATATATATATATATATATAATTTTACATCAAAATATATTCAAATAATCGAGACTTTAGATAGCGGTTGCACCTTAACCGTCATCTAAAGTCTCGATTATTTGAAAAAGTGATCGATCATTTGGAAAAATAATCGATCATTTGAAAAATTACATATTCTAAAATATAATTTATTTTAATTTCTATAATATATATATATATATATATATATATATATAAATGAAAATAAGTTATATTGTGGAATATATATTTTATATTATAGTAATTAATATAAATTATATTTTAGAATATATATATATATATATATATATATATAATTTTACATCAAAATATATTCAAATAATCGAGACTTTAGATAGCGGTTAAGGTCGAACCGCTATCATATGTTCACTTTTAAGAGCGGTTAACATCTTGACCAGCTCTTAAATGTGAATATATGATAAGCGGTTCACGTTAACCGCTATCTAAAGTCTCGATTATTTGAAAAAGTGATGGATCATTTGAAATAGTAATCGATCATTTGAAAAATTATATATTCTAAAATATAATTTATTTTAATTTCTATAATATATATAAATGAAAATAAGTTATATTGTGGAATATATATTTTATATTATAGTAATTAATATAAATTATATTTTAGAATATATATATATATATATATATATATATATATATATATAATTTTACATCAAAATATATTCAAATAATCGAGACTTTAGATACTGGTTAAGGTGGAACCGTTGTCATATGTTCACTTTTAAGAGCGGTTGCATCTTAACCAGCTCTTAAATGTGAATATATGATAGCGGTTCCACGTTAATCGCTATCTAAAGTCTCGATTATTTGAAAAAGTTATCGATCATTTGGAAAAATAATCTATCATTTGAAAAATTATATATTCTAAAATATAATTTATTTTAATTTCTATAATATATATATATATATATATATATATATATATATATATAATTTTACATCAAAATATATTCAAATAATCGAGACTTTAGATAGCGATTAAGGTGGAATCTGCTATGATATGTTCACTTTTAAGAGCGATTAACATCTTAACCGCTCTTAAATGTGAACATATGATAGCGATTCCACGTTAACCGCTATCTAAAGTCTCGATTATTTAAAAAATTGATCGATCATTTGAAATATTAATCGATCATTTGAAAAATTATATATTCTAAAATATAATTTATTTTAATTTCTATAATATAAATATAAATGAAAATAAGTTATATTGTGGAATATATATTTTATATTATAGTAATTAATATAAATTATATTTTTGAATATATATATATATATATATATATATATATATATATATAATTTTACATCAAAATATATTCAAATAATCGAGACTTTAGATATCGATTAACACGAATCGCTATCATATCTTCACTTTTAAGAGTGGTTGCATCTTAACTCGCTTCTTAAATGTGAAGATATGATAAGCGATTCACGTTAACCGCTATCTAAAATCTCGATTATTTGAAAAAGAGATCGATCATTTGGAAAAGTAATCGATCATTTGAAAAATTATATATTCTAAAATATAATTTATTTTAATTTTTATAATATAAATATAAATATATATATATATATATATATATATATATATATATAAATGAAAATAAGTTATATTGTGGAATATATATTTTATATTATAGTAATTAATATAAATTATATTTTAGAATATATATATATATATATAATTTTACATCAAAATATATTCAAATAATCGAGACTTTAGATAGCGGTTAAGGTGGAACTGCTATCATATGTTAATTTTTAAGAGTGGTTTACATTTTAACCGCTGTTAAATGTGAAGACATGATAGCGGTTCCACGTAACCGCTATCTAAAGTCTCGATTATTTGAAAAAGTGATCGATCATTTAGAAAAATAATCGATCATTTGAAAAATTATATATTCTAAAATATAATTTATTTTAATTTCTATAATATATATATATATATATATATATAAATAAGTTATATTGTGGAATATATATTTTATATTATAGTAATTAATATAAATTATATTATAAGTTATATTGTGGAATATATATTTTATATTATAGTAATTAATATAAATTATATTTAAGAATATATATATATATATATATATATATAATTTTACATCAAAATATATTCAAATAAACGAGACTTTAGATAGCGGTTAAGGTGGAACCGCTATGATATGTTCACTTTTAAGAGCGGTTAACATCTTAACTGCTCCTAAATGTGAACATATGATAGCGATTCCACGTTAACCGCTATCTAAAGTCTCGATTATTTGAAAAAGTGATCGATCATTTGAAATAGTAATCGATCATTTGAAAAATTATATATTCTAAAATATAATTTATTTTAATTTCTATAATATAAATATAAATGAAAATAAGTTATATTGTGGAAGATATATTTTATATTATAGTAATTAATATAAATTATATTTTAGAATATATATATATATATATATATATATATATATATATATATATATAATTTTACATCAAAATATATTCAAATAATCGAGACTTTAGATAGCGGTTAATGCGGAACCGCTTATCATATGTTCACTTTTAAGAGCGGTTGCATCTTAACCGCTCTTAAATGTGAAGATATGATAGCGGTTCCACGTTAACCGATTATCTAAAGTCTCGATTATTTGAAAAAGAGATCGATCATTTGGAAAAGTAATCGATCATTTGAAAAATTATATATTCTAAAATATAATTTATTTTAATTTCTATAATATATATATATATATATATATATATATATATATATATATATAAATGAAAATAAGTTATATTGTGGAATATATATTTTATATTATAGTAATTAATATAAATTATATTTTAGAATATATATAATTTATATTAATTACTATAATATAAAATATATATTCCACAATATAACTTATTTTCATTTATATATATATATATATATATATATATATATATATATAATTTTACATCAAAATATATTCAAATAATCGAAACTTTAGATAGCGGTTAAGGTGGAACCGCTATCATATGTTAACTTTTAAGAGCGGTTAACATTTTAACCGCTCTTAAATGTGAAGATA
Organism: Sphenostylis stenocarpa; assembly: GCA_963425845.1. Lineage (NCBI taxonomy): Eukaryota > Viridiplantae > Streptophyta > Magnoliopsida > Fabales > Fabaceae > Sphenostylis > Sphenostylis stenocarpa. Next base: position 19,523,902 of record OY731402.1, on the reverse strand, counting down.
TGATAGCGGTTCCACGTTAACCGCTATCTAAAGTCTCGATTATTTGAAAAAGTGATCGATCATTTGAAAAATTATATATTCTAAAATATAATTTATTTTAATTTCTATAATATATATATATATATATATATCTTTTTTTTAAAATATAATTTATATTAATTACTATAATATAAAATATATATTCCACAATATAACTTATTTTCATATATAATATATATTCCACAATATAACTTATTTTCATATATATATATATATATATATATATATATATATATATATATATATATATATAATTTTACATCAAAATATATTCAAATAATCGAGACTTTACATAGCGGTTAAGGTGGAACCGCTATCATATGTTCACTTTTTAGAGCGGTTAACAACTTAACCGCTATTAAATGTGAACATATGATAACGGTTCTAACGTTAACTCATATCTAAAGTCTCGATTATTTGAAAAATTATATATTCTAAAATATAATTTATTTTAATTTCTATAATATATATATATATATATATATATATATAAATGAAAATAAGTTATATTGTGGAATATATATTTTATATTATAGTAATTAATATAAATTATATTTTAGAATATATATATATATATATATATATATATATATAATTTTACATCAAAATATATTCAAATAATCGAGACTTTAGATAGCGGTTAAGGTGGAACCGCTATGATATGTTCACTTTTAAGAGCGGTTAACATCTTAACTGCTCCTAAATGTGAACATATGATAGCGATTCCACGTTAACCGCTATCTAAAGTCTCGATTATTTGAAAAAGTGATCGATCATTTGAAATAGTAATCGATCATTTGAAAAATTATATATTCTAAAATATAATTTATTTTAATTTCTATAATATAAATATAAATGAAAATAAGTTATATTGTGGAAGATATATTTTATATTATAGTAATTAATATAAATTATATTTTAGAATATATATATATATATATATATATATATAATTTTACATCAAAATATATTCAAATAATCGAGACTTTAGATAGCGATTAATGCGGAACCGCTATCATATGTTCACTTTTAAGAGCGGTTGCATCTTAACCGCTCTTAAATGTGAAGATATGATAGCGGTTCCACGTTAACCGCTATCTAAAGTCTCGATTATTTGAAAAAGAGATCGATCATTTGGAAAAGTAATCGATCATTTGAAAAATTATATATTCTAAAATATAATTTATTTTAATTTCTATAATATATATATATATATATATATATATATATATATATTTATATATATATATATAAATGAAAATAAGTTATATTGTGGAATATATATTTTATATTATAGTAATTAATATAAATTATATTTTAAAATATATATATATATATATATATATATAATTTTACATCAAAATATATTCAAATAATCGAAACTTTAGATAGCGGTTAAGGTGGAACCACTATCATATGTTAACTTTTAAGAGCGGTTAACATTTTAACCGCTCTTAAATGTGAAGATATGATAGCGGTTCCACATTAACCGCTATCTAAAGTCTCGATTATTTGAAAAAGTGATCGATCATTTGAAAAATTATATATTCTAAAATATAATTTATTTTAATTTCTATAATATATATATATATATATCTTTTTTTTTTAAATATAATTTATATTAATTACTATAATATAAAATATATATTCCACAATATAACTTATTTTCATATATATATATATATATATATATATATATATATAATTTTACATCAAAATATATTCAAATAATCGAGACTTTACATAGCGGTTAAGGTGGAACCGCTATCATATGTTCACTTTTAAGAGCGGTTAACAACTTAACCGCTATTAAATGTGAACATATGATAGCGGTTCCACGTTAACTACTATCTAAAGTCTCGATTATTTGAAAAAGTGATTGATCATTTGAAATATTAATCGATCATTTGAAATATTATATATTCTAAAATATAATTTATTTTAATTTCTATAATATATATATATATATATATATATATATAAATGAAAATAAGTTATATTGTGGAATATATATTTTATATTATAGTAATTAATATAAATTATATTTTAGAATATATATATATATATATATATATATATATTAATTAATTTACATCAAAATATATTCAAATAATCGAGACTTTAGATAGCGGTTAAGGTGGAACCGTTATCATATGTTCACTTTTAACAGCGGTTAACATTTTAACCGCTCTTAAATGTGAAGATATGATAGTGGTTCCACGTTAACCGCTATCTAAAGTCTCGATTATTTGAAAAAGTGATCGATCATTTGGAAAAATAATCGATCATTTGAAAAATTAAATATTCTAAAATATAATTTATTTTAATTTCTATAATATATATATATATATATATATATATATAAATGAAAATAAGTTATATTGTGGAATATATATTTTATATTATAGTAATTAATATAAATTATATTTTAGAATATATATGTATATATATATATATATATATATATATATATATATATATATATATATATATATATATGATTTAGGGTTGAAATTGAAAGAGTATGGATTTAACATTTTTAATTGTCACATTTAGAAATTATTGTTTTCTTATATGCATTGAGTGTGAGTACATTAAAAGTTTATTATGTGTATAAATTAACAAGAAACATATGATGGTTAATATTGCTTGGAGTGATGTTGGAGTCTTAAGGGTTGTTGGTTCAAATCTTGGTTAGAGTAAAAAGGAAAAAACAAAGATAAATTTTTTTGTAATGTAATTCGCTGGGCGCATCAGAAATGCGTTGAGCGGATTATGTTTGAAATCTCTATTCCAATGTGGCATGTAATCCGCTGGACGCATCAGAAATGCGCTGAGCGGATTGTGGTTTGAAATTTTATTACTTGCGGCCTATAATCCGCTGGGCGCATAAGAAATGCGCCGAACGGATTATTAGGTGAAATGTTTGACCTTATAAAGAAAGAGTGTCATTCTGCAACCGTAGGTTCATCGTTTCTCTCTTTCTCTCAAAATTTTTCCTTACCTTCAAACTTGATTTTGAGGGGAAAATCTTGATTTTCTTGAGAAGCTCCAAGAGGTAAGTTGGTTTATCTCAATCTCCTCTACATTTCTACCGTTTTATTTTTCAAAACAGTGCATTTTCTATTTTTATCCTCACTTGAATGAGCTTGAATGGAAGTAGGAAGAGTGTTATTGTAGGTTTTACACCTAAGATACTAGAATAATGTTTAAAATTGAGGATTAGAAGTGGTTAAACTAAAAACTTTAAGAGTCCTAATTCGTAGGTACTATTCATTGAATTTTTGGGACTTGTGTGAACAGACTTAGAAATTGGTATCTTCATGAAAGTTGTATCTCTTTAAGTTGTCGAAATTTAGAAACTGATTTCACATTAAACGGATATTTATAGCTTAAGTTATGCCCATTTTACTATCAAGTGTTCTAGCTGTGACGTTAAGACGTAGCCCTGTTTCAACAGCCTAGGTTTTTGAATTACTGAGATTGATACGTGTGAAATTAGGACTTGATTCCTTCATAAAAGTTGTAGGAAATTATATCCCTGAAATTTAGAAATTTATTTCATGTTAATATCTTATGTGTAGCAAGAGTTATAATCCAATTACCAAGGCATGTTCAGAGTGTTATTGTAGTTGAGCCTAGTTGGAAACAACCACTGAAAACTGAAAACTGCATCTATTCTATAGGGTATTTGAATTTATTTACTTTATCAATATTGTAGGTAATTAAGTTATTGAAATTTTGGCTCAAATCTCATGCCAAAACAGCTTATATAACTCTAGAAAATTTTGAAATACTGAACCTTGTCCATGGTTGTTATTAAGATTCTTTCTACTCTAAGTGCCTACAAAATAGGACAATTTTCTAAGTTAATTGTAAGCTGAATGTGAGCTTAAAATATTATTAGAAATGGATTAGCAATACAAAGTGAATTTAAATTCTCATGAGATAGAATTATAGAAATATAAGATTCTAACTAGCATTTTATTACGTATATAGATTTTGCTGAAACACAACATCAAGCTTTGAAAGCAATAAGTGTGAACGTATTAGGTAAGGGGTAGGATAACTTTTATAATTCACTTTTGCTTGAAATAACATTGAGAAGAAGTCCCTTTACTTCTAAGCTAATTAGAAATTTATTTGGAATTATTTGAATGTTAATTCTATTTTTATGAATTTTTAAAGTTTTAAGATTATGTGAATTTTATGGCTTCTAAATGGAGCAACTTGAGTGTATGGAACCTTATATGATTATAAGGTATCCATGAATGTTGTTTGAATCGATTGCTTAATCATTAGTAATTTTATATGATTTATTGATGAATTTAGATTGAGAATTAGCCTATTTCTATGTTTAGTATTATAATAATTGCTTTAAATTGATTATTGAGATATATTGTATGTATGTTATGAAGCATGATAAGTAGAAAATTATTGTGGAATGTTTTTGTTAAGATGGATTAGCATGTAGAATTGCATTGTATAAGTTGGTGGAACGGAGGAAAGGTGTGAGAAATGAACTATGTGAGAAAGAAAACTATTTTTTTGATATATTAAATTGAATTTTATAATTTAATTATGAAGTGAATTTTTATATTTTTATTTAATTAATAAATATTTTTCAAAAGTATTTGAATAATTTTGATCTAGGAGAAAACAAGTAATTGTAAGTGAAAATGAATTTTTAATAATTTTGAGGAAATTATTTGCAATTATTATTTAAGAAAAATAAATTAAAATTGAGAAAATTATAATTTTGAGTGATGATGAATATGATGAGGTGGAAGGATGGTTTGGTGAAAAGTAGAAGTGTTCTGGGCTAATTTTGGTTATTTTGCAGGTGTTAAAATTTTTTGGGAATGTCCGATTTACAGGGGAAACTCTGTCAGATTTTTCTTAAGAAATAACCTAGTATTATTTTGAAGAAGTTAAGATGTGACTTAAGTATAATGAGGTGAAACAAATTTGAAAGAGCGTGAAGAAGTTATGATACGTCATGCATCATGTTCATGAGTTAGAGATTGAGTGTATGAGGAGGATATAGAAAATCAGGGTCGGTTCCATGCTAACCTCGGGGATGATTGAGTGTGATCAAGCTCATATGTGGCTCAGGCTCGCTACCTAAGCTGTGAGACTCTCACTACCAAGCTTGATTATCCTGACTAAAGCCCCAGGGTTTCTCATGATCAGTTGAGCTGGACAAATAATTATGAGTATACTACCGCGAGGCGGTGAGAGGTTCCAGTGAAACTCCTGATCCTTCTCGAAAAGAAAAAAAAAACAAAACAAAAAGAGAAAAGAGAAAGTGGTTTTGGGATCCCCATGGTCTTGCATACTAGGATGTGTCCTAGAAAAGATTAGTGCATACATTGCATTCATAATATCATATCATTTGTGTGCTGATTACTAGTATGTTTGTATGTGTAATTTCTAATTAACTCAATGTTATTTGCATGCTCTAAGTGAATATAAAGTTGTCTTACCCTTTCTGTGCATGTATTGTTATTATGAAATGTTTGCATAGGTGACGTTGAACACAACTCATCCCCGGTATCATCTCCAAGTAAAGTTTAAATACGATCACTGCAAGTACTAATTAGAGGACTTGATCGGACACCACTACAGTGCTACAAGAGATACTTCATTTTAGTGGACGTACGAAATATATCTCCTCTTTAGTTAGGTTGTATAGTTAGTTTGTCTAGTTAGTTTGTTTGCTCTGGTCTTGTGAACCCTTGTTAGGTGTATTTTGGGATGACTTTGTGTATATTTACTATCTAGTTATACTTGATACTTATGAATGATATGTATATTAATCACTAAGTGTATGTTCTAATTATTGTGTACCTTACTTCTACAAGAGTGTATTGGTAATCAAATACTAAGAGGAACCAATAATAATTCATAAATCATAATAAAGTCAATGTTGGTATTAAAGGTGTCACACCAAGCATCGAGAACGACCCTAGTCATTAGGTGTTCTTTTTCCAATCTTAGGGGTTGTAAATCCAATGATTATTAGATATTACTCCTCGGGGCTAGCCCGACCCCCGAGCATCTTTAGGGCACATATTTTCTTTTTAATTATAAAGAATGTCATTCTTACTATCTGCTTCTCTTCTTGTTATTTATGTCTAAACCTTATAATAACCATGTTTAAGAAAACGTTTTCAAAAGTGCGTCAATATAATCAAATTGCGCCATTGACCAAAATAAAAATCTAATTCATCACCACTAATTGACTAGAAGCACAAAATAAAGTCTTACCTCGTCATAAATAAAATCGTGTTTCGCCAATATTGTGCAAACAAAAAAGAAAATCAAAAGAAGCTCATAGAAGCTAAAGGCAAAAAAGAAAAGACAATATACCCGGTAGGAAACCCATTAAGGGGGCTACACAAAAGTTAGGGTAAACTTGCTAGGAGACCCGAACAACAATAAAGGGTAGTCTAGGCAAAAATTAGGGTTATAAAATAAAGTCTACTAGGATTCCCAAAACATGAAAAGAGGAAACATAGACAAAAGTTAGGACATAGCACAATATCGCTAAAGGCAAAAAAGAAAAGGCAATATACCCGGTAGGAAACCCATTAAGGGGGCTACACAAAAGTTAGGGTAAACTTGCTAGGAGACCCGAACAACAATAAAGGGTAGTCTAGGCAAAAATTAGGGTTATAAAATAAAGTCTACTAGGATTCCCAAAACATGAAAAGAGGAAACCTAGACAAAAGTTAGGACATAGCACAATATCCTAGGCTAAAAATCCAAAGGTCAGACTAGGAAAATCAATCAGTCATAGCAAGCGCCATAGAATAAGACGTCATTCCATAAACAAAACGTTTGTCTAAACTAGCCTAAACACTCTAACCAACTTTGGCTAGCCGTGCTTACAAAAACCATTTTTTGTCAAAATAAAACAATTCTAAAACACAAGCCCTTGAATTAAATATCCTCTTCCTTCTTTTCTCTTGACCCTTACCACTACGACATTCTAGTAATTAGTAGGAAAATTTGGAGATAGTAATCAATAGGAGGATTGGCATCCCCAAGAAAAGGGAAGGGCGCACTGACATGACAAGTCGCTCTACAATCAACACAATCATTCTTCGGTCATGGTAAAATCAAGATGGCAAAATCGGTACAGCCTATCATGTCGACGAAAGCACATAATAACACAAGCATGTCAGAAGCAAAAGCACATTTGATTAATCCTTTTAAAATATTAATTGAAATAGCATTATAGGATGCATATCACAAACATTGCATGCATATGATAGGGTCCTATCTCTCAAAAAAAAAAAAAGAGAAAGAAAAAATGAAAATAAAAAGAATAATGTCTACTAGGAGATTCTTAGGCAAAAGTTAGGGTAGCCCGCTAGATCAAAAACCCGCAAAGGGCGGTCTAGGCAAAAGTTAGGGCATTCATAAAAAAAGGAAAAAAGCCCGCTAAGATATCCTAGGCAAAAATTAAGGCAGCCTGCTAGATCGAAAACCCCAAAATGGCGGTCTAGGCAAAAGTTAGGGCTAAACCTAAAGAGAGGGGTCCATCAGCATAGTCATAAAGCATAACAGGAGAAATCGGTCACTTTTCTAGATGCATCTCATAAAAGAATATATTGTATTTAGGGCATCCACGTATAAGTAGTCGCATAAAACGACTTTGTCAAGATAAAAAATGAAGAAAAATAAAAATTACTTCAGATAAATAACAAAAAATGAAAAGCATTCATGCATATAAGGAGACTAGCTCCATGTTTGTGATTGAAAACAGGAAACACCCAGGATAAATCTTCGCATCGCATAAAGCTCCCCCTCAAGAAAATAGAGCAAGTCACCAATCAAGCGACTTAGCAGAATAAGAGCTTCCAGAAGTCAAAGCTCCAATCGCTATCCTTCTACCCAATAAAGGGAGGGCACAATCAACAACGAAAAAGCCGACGGAAAGGCTTAGTCACCCTCAAGAGGATCCCTGCCTACTCTGAAGGCAAAACAAAAATACTCTTCATGGCTTAGCATTACCACTACATTGAGCACACTCACCCAAAGTATCCTCCACACTCCCCAATGGAGAATAAAGGCTTCAAGAGCCCATCATCATCAATAGTCAAAAGAGTCCAATCTCCATACCAACAAGGGCTCAACAAAAAGAGGAAAAAGAAGAAAACCCTTGCATCCCTAGCGGATATCCAAAATAAAGGGCCACAATAGAGAAGGTCGAATAAAAATCCCCAAGTGGATCTCCCTAGAAAAGTATACAAAAAGAAGGAATCAGAATTCCCCATCCCTCAATAGGATAAGAGCTTCACAAGGTTAGCTCGCATCAACATCAATCAAGGAGCCAAAACTCCATCCTTAGAAAAGAAAAATTGAATCCCCCAAGAAGTCGACTAATTCCCTGGTGGATCACCAAAAAACTTCATCCTTAGCAGACCACCCCCAAAAGAAAGAAAAAGCCTGCGTGTATAAAAGAAACTAAAAAGTAAAAAGGCACATGCATTATCCCCATAAAAAGCCAGATTTCAAAATCGCGATAAAAAAGAGATAAATCATAGAAAAAGGCGACATTAAAATCCTAACTTTTAGGTAAACAGAATGCCCATTCCCCAACGAAATAAGAGCATCGTATAACCAACTCACACCAGTACCTAACAAGGAGTAAAAACTCCAGGGGGCAAACCAAAATCAGATCCCCGGGAAGGCAATCAATACCAGTGGATCATCAAAAAGAGAAAAATCATCCTCAATGAGCCTACGACAAAGGCAAATTTCAGACTCACATCCCCAGAATGGGATATCAGCCTATTCAAAGGCAAAACAGTGCAAGCACGAAACCTTCAAAGGCACCATCAACAAATCCTCAAATGGATATCCGCCTACTCAAGAGGCACCATCAAAACCAACAAACCCTTAGTAAATTCCTGCCTACTTCGGAGGCATTTTACAAAGAATCCCCGGTAATCAACAAGTCTGGATGACTATCAAGAAAAGCCAAAAAATCAAAGAATCTCCGCAGCACCGGAAGACTTTACCGTAAAGTAAAAAACATTTACTAAAACAAAGATCACTCCCCATGGAGTCGACACATGAGCTAGAGCGATAAGCCGCCACCACCGGTAGTCCTATGAAGTGGATTGCACCAACCGGATGGGGGCTTCATACCCATTAACCAGCGCATGAGCTAGAGCGATGAAGCCGCCACCACCACCGGTCCTACGAAGTGGACCGCACCAGCCGAGATGGGGGTTCATACCCATCAACCTGCGCATGAGCCAGAGCAGTAAGTCGCAACCAGTCCTACAATGATGGACTACACCAATCAGATGAGGGGTTTATACTCATCCAGTCCTACAATGGTGGACTGCAAACTCTACCAGCCAGATGAGGGGTTCATACTCATCCAGTCCCACAATGATGGACTGCACCAACCGGATGGGGGTTTATACTCATCAAGCGAGGGGTCGGCTACTACAAGAAGCATCCTGAGGTTCTACCACTTGTTAGCTGAGGGATCGGCTACCGCAAGAAGGAGCATCCCGAAGCTACAAGCAATCGGATGGGGGTTTATACTCATCAACCGAGGGGTCAGCTACCGCAAGAAGGAGCATCCCAGAGGTTCACACCATTGTTCGTCCAAAGGGGTCGACTACCACATGAAGGAGCATCCTGGAGGCACACACACATTTTTCATCTAGAGGGTCGGCTACCGCAAGATGGAGCATCCTAAGGACAGCCGGGCAAGAGGGTTAACTCCTTCACCCTCCAGCCAATCTCTTTTGGCATAATGGACCAACAGTCGGCTAGTTAGGTGAAGGGGGGCCAGCTGTAGACCCCAAATCTTGCCCGACCTCAAAATAAAGAGCAGAAGACTTTCGATTCGAAGATGGGCAAGGCCTAAAAGGTCCCTAGGATAGACCAATGGGCCCTATATTAGGGTAAGAAGCATTTTTGTACGTAAAAAATAAGAAATTCCACCTAGAAGGCCGAGATCGCCGTCTCACCATCGGCATAGGGCGAGACCACCGTCTCGCCACTTGCCAATGGTGAGATCACCATCTCGTTCGGCAAGACAACCTTCTCGTCATTTGCCAAGGGTAAGACTGTTGTCTGGTTTGGCGAGACGATGGTCCCGACCTGACAGACACGAATCCCTATAAAAGGGGGCGCGACCTCATCCTTTTCACAATATTCTTCCACTTTCCTTCTACAACTTTCTCAAATTCTTCTCCTAGGATCCCTCCGAAGCATTTTCGGAGTTTCTTAGTATTCTTAGAGAGCATTCTATAGTGTTGCGAGGAAGAACAACCAACATTGTAGAGCGGGGAATATATATAATATATATTTTATATTATAGTAATTAATATAAATTATATTTTAGAATATATATATATATATATATATATATATATATATAATTTTAAATCAAAATATATTCAAATAATCGAGACTTTAGATAGCGGTTAAGGTGGAACCGCTATCATATGTTCACTTTTAAGAGCGGTTAACATTTTAACCGCTCTTAAATGTGAAGATATGATAGCGGTTTCACCTTAACCGCTATCTAAAGTCTCGATTATTTGAAAAAGTGATCGATCATTTGGAAAAATAATCGATCATTTGAATAATTATATATTCTAAAATATAATTTATTTTAATTTCTATAATATATATATATATATATATATATATATAATATATATTCTAAAATATAATTTATATTAATTACTATAATATAAAATATATATTCCACAATATAACTTATTTTCATTTATATATATATATATATATATATATATATATATATATAATTTTACATCAAAATATGTTCAAATAATCGAGACTTTAGATAGCGGTTAAGGTGGAACCGTTATCATATGTTCACTTTTAAGAGCGGTTAACATTTTAACCGCTCTTAAATGTAAAGATATGTTAGCAGTTCCACGTTAACCGCTATCTAAAGTCTCGATTATTTGAAAAAGTGATCGATCATTTGGAAAAATAATCGATCATTTGAAAAATTATATATTCTATAATATAATTTATTTTAATTTTTATAATATATATATATATATATATTTATAAATGAAAATAAGTTATATTGTGAAATATATATTTTATATTATAGTAATTAATATAAATTATATTTTAGAATATATATATATATATATATATATATATATATATATATAATTTTACATCAAAATATATTCAAATAATCGAGACTTTAGATAGCGGTTAAGGTGGAACCGCTATCATATGTTCACTTTTAAGAGCGGTTAACATTTTAACCGCTCTTAAATGTGAACATATGATAGCGGTTCCACGTTAACCGCTATCTAAAGTCTCGATTATTTGAAAAAGTGATCGATCATTTGAAATAGTAATCGATCATTTGAAAAATTATATATTCTAAAATATAATTTATTTTAATTTCTATAAAATATATATAAATGAAAATAAGTTATATTGTGGAATATATATTTTATATTATAGTAATTAATATAAATTATATTTTAGAATATATATATATATATATATATATATATATATATATATTTTACATCAAAATATATTCAAATAATCGAGACTTTAGATAACGGTTAAGGTGGAACCGCTATCATATGTTCACTTTTAAGAGCGGTTAACATTTTAACCGCTCTTAAATGTGAAGATACGATAGCGGTTCCACGTTAACCGCTATCTAAATTCTCGATTATTTGAAAAAGTGATCGATCATTTGGAAAAATAATCGATCATTTGAAAAATTATATATTCTAAAATATAATTTATTTTAATTTCTATAATATATATATATATATATATATATATATAAATCAAAATAAGTTATATTGTGGAATATATATTTTATATTATAGTAATTAATATAAATTATATTTTAGAATATATATATATATATATATATATAATTTTACATCAAAATATATTCAAATAATCGAGACTTTAGATAGTGGTTAACGCGAATCGCTATCATATGTTCACTTTTAAGAGCGGTTGCATCTTAACCGCTCTTAAATGTGAAGGTATGATAGCGGTTCCACGTTAACCGCTATCTAAAGTCTCGATTATTTGAAAAAGTGATCGATCATTTGGAAAAGTAATCGATCATTTGAAAAATTATATATTCTAAAATATAATTTATTTTAATTTCTATAATATATATATATATATATATATATATTCTAAAATATAATTTATATTAATTACTATAATATAAAATATATATTCCACAATATAACTTATTTTCATTTATATATATATATATATATATATATATATATATATATATATAATTTCACATCAAAATATATTCAAATAATCGAGACTTTAGATAGCGGTTAAGGTGGAAACGTTATCATATGTTCACTTTTAAGAGCGGTTAACATTTTAACCGCTCTTAAATGTGAAGATATGTTAGCAGTTCCACGTTAACCGCTATCTAAAGTCTCGATTATTTGAAAAAGTGATCGATCATTTGGAAAAATAATCGATCATTTGAAAAATTATATATTCTATAATATAATTTATTTTAATTTTTATAATATATATATATATATATATAAATGAAAATAAGTTATATTGTGGAATATATATTTTATATTATAGTAATTAATATAAATTATATTTTAGAATATATATATATATATATATATATATATATATATATATATATAATTTTACATCAAAATATATTCAAATAATCGAGACTTTAGATAGCGGTTAAGGTAGAACCGCTATCATATGTTAACTTTTAAATGTGAACATATGATAGCGGTTCCACGTTAACCGCTATCTATAGTCTCGATTATTTGAAAAAGTGATCGATCATTTGAAATAGTAATCGATCATTTGAAAATTATATATTATAAAATATAATTTATTTTAATTTTTATAATATATATATAAATGAAAATAAGTTATATTGTGGAATATATATTGTATATTATAGTAATTAATATAAATTATATATATATATATATATATATATATATATGTGTGTGTGTGTGTGAAAATCAGCCAAATTATGTACATAATTACACAAAAAATTATCAATCAATCCTATTCCTAACTACTTGTACAAACTTTTTTGCCCATTTGTTTCTAACCATGTCTATAGTATCCATAGACAAATGTTCTATATCTTTAAATGCACTGTAAGAAGTTCACAATAATACAATGGTAAACCCTAAGCAATAAAAATAAAGGAATTGAATATAATAGCAAATGTCAACTTACCTCATTCCAACTATCCCGAATGCTACCAAAAATGATGAGCCACATCCAATACATTACATAGTAGCCGCACTCGTAGCCTCCATTTTGTTTGTTAGACTAAAAATGACTAAATATGTTAAAAATAACTATTAAATTTGAACGTAAATTAATAATAGTATAATATATATAAATGCTACTTACTTTGATAAAATTTCAATTTGGAGTTGTGCTTTTACTTGTGTGTTTTCCATCTAATGTACTATAAACCTTTAAAGCACTATATATTGAAAAGAAGGGGCTTAGAAATAGAATAATCAAGATGTTTAGACATAATATAATAAATACTTACTCGTTTACAATATTTTTTAGCTCCATGTCGGGTTTTCTTCCCAATGAGCGAGAACCAACACACAAGATTCTGCTTTGGACAAATAACTAATAGCTGCCGAGTGGTTTACGTATATACACATGATTAGAATCTCATAAAAAAACTTGTGTAAAACCAGGAAGAGGTCTGGGATAACTTACGAATGATGGTATGCTCCAAGGTAAATATCTCTTTTAGAAACAGTCATCCAATTCTGCATGTAGCGAGAATTTGATCACGCTTATTCCGAGACTTTTGTATGGATTGAGGCTCGAAGAATCCATACACATGACCAATGCCACTGCTCCACTATCATTTCGTGCATCATCCTAAAATATGCCAATTTAAGTGAACTTATAGCTTATATATTTACTAAAATGAAAAGAGTCATGAAAGATATGAACTTACAATGTCCAAAATTGTAAAACAGCTATATTTAGACATTGATTGCCCATCCCAATCTCCGGGGCATCGGTGTGGGAAATGTATAGGGGGATATTGCTAGAAGCCATCCCAAATAATGTACAATCCCATGGAACTTGGAATGACTGCAGATACAATTGTGGGGAAAGAGACAAGAGATCAAAAATTGGATTTGGAGAAGTCTCCACAAGCTGGTGTCTTCTCCTTAGATGCGGAAGGAGTGGCAATAGCTTTACCCAAGTCTTTTGGCTGCCGAACATCCTACATATTTTATAAAATATAATCATAAACAATAAATCAATTTATTTATGTGTTAGATGTATTATAACCATACATATACATACCTTTGCCATGATTGACCTAACTAAATGTCGGGGCCAAGTAATGAAGGTGCGAAGGGCTTGGCCCACTGTACGCACCTCTTCGGTGGGGATAGGGACACTAGCCGCAACGTCAACCACCTTTTCAACCACTAATTTGACCAAGTTAGGATCCAAAGGCACATTGTGGATGGTTGAAGCCCCTTCATGAAGCTGATCCATGGGCCACTAGCCTTAGACCTTCATCTACCTCAACCCACAAGCCATATCGATCATCCTTTGTGGATTCGGGATGAATAGATGCCACCTCGAGTGTGACCTCGATAGTGGCTTCGGCACTAACTGCCCTTTGTGCTAACTCTTGGACCTACAAATACGGTAAATTCCAATAAGGACTAAGATTTTAGAAACATAAGTCAAGTACCAATTTGTGGTTGAAAATGCACACGATGGAGGATGAGCATCGGCAAATGAAGTACCCATGGAGGTCATACGCGAGAGCTGCTCCTGCACACGTGCGGTGATGGTCTCCTCAAGTCGTGCGGCTGATGGCGGGAGTCAACTCTTCCTCCAATTTTGCCACGATGGGCTGGTGTCAATTTCTCTGTAAGAGCCATCTCCAAGGCAGCAATATCTTCTTGGCTCGGGGATGTGGAGGTGCGGATATCCTGTGATGGTGGTCCAAAATGCGTCGGACACCCACACCTTGGCCAACGGCTCGAACACGACCTGGATGTTACGGTCGTCCAATAGCGATGGTCAAGATATCCTGACGACCGAAGGGATGAAAGTTCCCTGTGTACACTTGCTCCTCCAAGGCATCCTACATTATAAAAGTTAATTTTATTAATGAACAAGTTACATATAACTAATTCAAAGTAAATTAACTTCTTTTACTTACAATCCGAGCAGCAATTTCTCGGGCTTCTGCGATGTCATGTCACCAGAAGGCTTTGTACGAGCCCTCTTCCACTTCGGTGACGTTTTGGAGGAGATGGTGGAGGAATGCTGCTCTTCGCTTAAACCAGAAGAGGCTAACTCCGACTGTCGAAGTCTCATCTTCTCCTCCATCATCTTCTTTGTCAATAGGTCGTACCCACCACGAGATAGAAGGTGGGGGCGACATTCTTGCTACTGAATGTCTTTTGCTTTTTGTCTTCTTTCCTGCAACATAATTGAACACAATATTAGATACACAACTCATTATAAAATGTTCAAGTCAATTAAGCAATTAACATTACCTCCCACTACGAACCGGTCCTACTATGTACAAACTTCTTCCAAGTGTCCTCATCTATGCCATATCTTTGGCAAGGGGTTAATCCCTTCCTAACTTTGTCCTCGGCATACACCCATTTAGTGGTCAATGTGGACTTGAGCTGTCTCCACATTTTTGCTATGGCTGTCATTATCTTCCTCCTCACATCCTCAAAATTGACTATATCAAAGTGTTCCTACAGTAGCAAACAAGTTTTAGTTAACCAATTGATAATAATGTATAAACAATATAAACAACTAAATACACATACTTACAAGAAGATCTTGCCATAACAAGTTCTTCACAGTTTCCTCCACATGATCCCAAGTAGGATGGAGAATAGATATCTACACAACATAAACAACATAAGTATCAACAATATATTTGAAATGAAATTAACTTTGAAATAGAATAAATACCTTCTCTCTAGCTAGTGTACCCAAGTAGCTACTAAATTGGGTACTAAAGGGACCTGACACCTTGCCGGTCCTAGGATCAACGAGACACATATAACTTCGGCCGAGATATGTGTCTAACGGTCAAGCCTTTCAACCGTGTAGATTGTCGACTCCTCTTACTTGGAAAATGTCTTTCCGGATGCCGAGGAGATGGTGGTGGAGATGGTGGAGATGGTGGAGGAGATGGTGAAGGACATGCCATTTACCTGTAATGAAAAAAACATAGAATTATATCAATACACATGCAAAGTCTCCTCAATTACATGTTAAAAAAATAAACAAATAGAAACATAACTTAGATTGTATTAATATTTTCCCATATGCCTTCATCATGGTCATTGCGAGTAGCATGAACAAAGTCCTCTTCCAATTGGGATATAGCAATAGGCAACCGTGGTGAATTTTGAATGTTAATAAAATCATCTAATTCTTCTCTATTCTCATTTGTGACATCAATCATTTTTCCTTTGAGGACAACTGACCACCTATCATTTGATGGATCAGTGACATAAAACACTTGTTTTGCCTGGTATGCCATTATGAAGGGTTCTTCCTTATGACCAATCTTGTTTATATCAATCAAAGTAAATCCCATTTGGTCTCTTTGGACACCAGTATTGCTATCAACCCATTTACATTTAAATAAAGGCACTTTGAATTTAGTATAGTCGACCTCCCAAATCTCCTCAATGACTCCAAAGTAACTAATTGATGCCATGATGGGGTTTTTGTCCTTTGCACTAGAAAAGTGCATAAATGTTGCCTCAATAGATACTCCACTATTCTGGACTGTACTTTTGTCATCTTGTGCCTTCGTATAGAATGAGTATTTGTTAATGTCATACCCTTGCCAAGTTATAACATTATATCTAGGCTCATGTGCTAGCCATTTCGGTGTATCGGAGGCATTGTCACTTGAAAATATTTTGCTTTGAAACCAATTGATAAAGTTGTTGTTATGCTCTTTCATCAACCACCTTTCACCCATTTTGGGGTTTAGGTCCTTTAACATTGCTTTATGCGCATCTATGTAAGGAATAACCTCTTCGTATTGTTCAAAATATACAAGTGGGCGGTGGTCAACTCTACATGATCTTTTGTTTGAATTCTAATACCACGAGTTCCCTTACCATTTAGCCTATCATCATGACGATTTCTAGGTACACCCACGAGTACGACTCTTGCCAAGTAATCCGAACAAAATTCTATGGCTTCTTCCGTAATATACCGCTCAACAATTGAAGCTTCGAGTCCGTATGGATTTTTAGAATACCCTTTGAAGTGAAAGTGATGAAGATCTTAGTGAAATACTTTGGCAAAGATCTCATTGATTTGATGAAGTCAAAGATGGAGTTTAAAGTCAACATTGCAACGGTCAACAAGTCACTCAGATAATAGAGTTAGAAGATTTAGTGTGTCTACAGAAGGCTTAGGTAAAACCACTTTATCTTTTACTGCTGCATGAAGTTTCTTCTCTTAAATGATTTTGCAAAATGCCTCAAAAATCGTTTTAAACAAATTAAAAACAAAGCATTGTGACAAAAGCTTTCTTAATAATGTTTTTAACTGATATAGTTTTGAAAGAACCGATTAAAATCTCTTAGAATGTTCAAAGAAGTAATTTTACAGTATTTTAATCGATACAAATTGCTTTCAATCGATTAAAACCCTTTAGAACCCATTATGACCGATCAGATTTTAAATATGAGCGATCAGAACTTATTTCAATCGATTAAAACATGTTTCAATCGATTAAAATCACTTAAAGGGTCAGAATGATCGATCAGAATGCAGTTATGACCGATCAGAGTTGGTTATGATCGATCAGAATTGAATTATGACCGATCAGATCTGTTTCAATCGATTAAAATGCATTTCAATCGATTAAAACAACTTGAAAAATTTTTGTACAGAATTTCAATCGATTAAAACGCGTTTCAACCTATTAAAATAACTTGGAAAATTTTTGTACAGAATTTCAATCGATTAAAACGCGTTTCAACCGATTAAAACAACTTGGAAAAATTTTGTACTAAGTTTTAATCGATTAAAACTTCTTTTTATCAGTTAAAATAACTTGAAAAGTTTTATAAGAAAGTTTTGCAGTATATCAATCGATTAAAACACGAAACAATCGATTGAATTAAATTAGAAGATTTTTTGAAAAGTGTTTTAATTGATATAACCGTTGCAGTATCAGCTAAAACAATTCTGTTAAAGAATCAAGAACGCATTAATGGATTGAAAGGACTTTTAACAGATTGAAACGACTATTTCAACAGATTAAAACAAACTTTCAACAGATTAATTAATGCAGCAGTTTTGAAAATACTCTTTAAAATCAGAGTTGCTTGAACTTTTTTTAAACACAGATTACACATCAGTTTTTACATATTCTAAAGCAATCAATCAAGCAACGTTAGCACCTTTTTCAAGAAAGATTCGCAACAGTTTTCTTAGTTATTTTGAAAATCTTTCTTGAGGCAACTTGCATTCTTTTGAAGAAGAAACTCTCTGCAGATTTGGATAAACTGGTTTGAGCTTTCTAGTTTCTTCTTTGTCAATTCTTTTTCATTCTTTTGTATTGTGTTGTGCCTGGAATTTGGGCACAAGTTTCTCTGCAGCTGGAAGTTGGTTGTAGAAGTTATCAAGAACTGGAATTTGGTTCTTGGTAAGAGGTTGAGTACTGAGAGCTGGAATTTGGTTCTTGTGTGTGGTGCACTGGAATTTGGGTGCTTGGTTTCTCTGCTAGTTGGAATTTGGTTGCGAGAGGTTATCAAGAGCTGGAATTTGGTTCTTGGTGGAGAGGTTAAGTGCGGGAGCTGGAATTTGGTTCTTGTGATAGATTAGGTGTAAGATTGTTGAATCTGTAAAACATTTAATCTAGTGGAACCCAGCTGGAATTTGGTGGAGACTGGACGTAGCCACTGGTATTGGGTGAACCGAGTATAAAATACCGGTGAAATCTTTCTTCACCTTTCTCTCTTTAAATTCGATTCTTTGCGCTTATTTTAATTGATTGCTTTGAGATTCAAGAATAGATTAGTAAACTTAATTTTCGAATTAGATAATCTGTGAATTGCGAAAAACTTTCAAAGATCAATTCACCCCCCCTCTTGATCTAAAACTACTTTTCTAACATGAAGATCTTCATGTATCGCTCAATTGGGTACATCCACCTCAAATAAACCGGCCCACAAATTCGTATCTCCCTCACAACATGAACTATTAAGTGAATCATTATATCAAAGAATGATGGAGGAAAATACATCTCCAATTGACATAGCACAACCGTAGCCTCATTTTCCAACTCATCTAGTGATTTTTCATCGATAACCTTGGCACAAATAGAATTGAAGAAAAAACATAGTCACATAATGGCATGTCTAACATTCTTAGGCAATATGTTACGTATAGCCACGGGTAACAACTGTTGCATCAAAACATGACAATCATGGGACTTTAATCCAATTAACTTCATATCTTTCATGGATACAAGACTCTTAATATTTGAAGAGTATCCTTGTGGCACTTTAATACTTGCAAGACAATGACATAAACTACGTTTCTCCTTCTTTGACAAGGTGTGACATGCTTTGGTGGTAGATATGTTCTATTGCCTTCGAGGCCTTGGATGTAATTCGGGACGTATTCCCATCTCACAAAGGTCTTGACGTGCTTTGATCCCATCCTTTGACTTTCCTTGAATGTTTAACAATGTGCCAATGGACTATCACATACATTCTTCTCCACATGCATAACATCAATACAATGTCGTACTTCTAAATGGCTCCAATATGGAAGATCAAAGAAAATTGATCTCTTCTTCCACATGTTCTTGTCGGAAGACCTTTTTGGGTCTTTCCAAATGTAATGCTTATGTTCTTCACTCGATCGTAAACTTCTAAACCGGTCAATGGTTCTCCGGCAATTTCATCCTCCTGTATGCCATTAAAAGCTTTCTTCGATCTACGGTATGGATGGTCATGCGGGAGAAATTTTCTACGTGCTGTTATAAACTGTCTTCTTTCCATGTTTCAATTGTATATAACTGGTCTCTTCTTCACAAATAGGACAAGCATAATGCCCCTTCACACTATACCCACTCAAGTTTCCATAGGCGGGGAAGTCATTAATGGTACAAAATAACATTGCATGCAACTTGAACTTCGCTGCGATACCCATCAAATGCATCTACTCCTTCCTCCCATAATAGTGTTAAGTCTTCTATCAAAGGACTCAAATACACATCTATGTCATTTCCTGGCTGTCTTAGACCTGAAATCATCATACACAACATGACATATTTGCGCTTCATGCATAACCATGGTGGAAGATTGTAAATCATCAATAAAACGGGCCATGAACTATGGTTACTACTTAAATTTCCAAAAGGATTCATACCATCTGTTGCTAATCCAAGTCTAAGGTTTCTTGCATCACTACCAAAACTTGGAAATAGACGGTCAAAATTCTTCCATTGGGGAGAGTCAGATGGATGTCGCATTTGCCCATCACATGTTTTTCTCTTTGAATGCCAAATTAAATTTTCAGCATCTTCGTGAGCGTACAACCGCCTAAATCTTGGAATTATTGGAAGATACCATAAAACTTTTGCAGGAGGACGTTTTTTACCACTCTCCTGACTACAATCATCACCATCCTTCGCTTTGTAACATGATACACCACATGTTGGACATTGGTCTAAAGATGAGAATTCTTTCCTGTATAACACACAATCATTAGGGCAAGCATGTATCTTCCTATATTCTAAACCCATCGAACATAGTATCTTCTTCGCTTCATACATACGGTCCGGCAAGGTGTTATTGTCTGGGAGCATCTCCTTCAAAAGTTGGAGTAATTCATTAAAACTTGTATCACTCCAACCAAATTTTGCTTTTAGATTGACCACTATCATATGTTCACTTTTAAGAGCGGTTAACATCTTAACCGCTCTTAAATGTGAACATATGATAGCGATTCCATGTTAACCGCTATCTAAAGTCTCGATTATTTGAAAAAGTGATCGATCATTTGAAATAGTAATCAATCATTTGAAAAATTATATATTCTAAAATATAATTTATTTTAATTTCTATAATATATATAAATGAAAATAAGTTATATTGTGGAAAATATATTTTATATTATAGTAATTAATATAAATTATATTCTAGAATATATATATATATATATATATAATTTTACATCAAAATATATTCAAATAATCGAGACTTTAGATAGCGGTTAACGTGGAACCGCTATCATATCTTCACATTTAAGAGCGGTTAACATTTTAACCGCTCATAAATGTGAAGATATGATAGTGGTTCCACGTTAACCGCTATCTAAAGTCTCGATTAGTTGAAAAAGTGATCGATCATTAGAAAAAATAATCGATCATTTGAAAAATTATATATACTAAAATATAATTTATTTTAATTTCTATAATACATATATATATATATATATATATATATATATATTAAATGAAAATAAGTTATATTGTGGAATATATATTTTATATTATAGTAATTAATATAAATTATATTTTAAAATATATGATATATATATATATATATATATATATATATATATAATTTTACATCAACATATATTCAAATAATCGAGACTTTAGATAGCGGTTAAGGTGGAACCGCTATCATATGTTCACTTTTAAGAGCGGTTAACATCTTAACCGCTCTTAAATGTGAACATATGATAAGCGGTTCCACGTTAACTCGCTATCTAAAGTCTCGATTATTTGAAAAAGTGATCGATCATTTGAAAAATTATATATTCTAAAATATAATTTATTTTAATTTCTATAATATATATATAAATGAAAATAAGTTATATTGTGTAATATATATTTTATATTATAGTAATTAATATAAATTATATTTTAGAATATATATATATATATATATATATATATATATATATAATTTTACATCAAAATATATTCAAATAATCGAGACTTTAGATAGCGGTTAACGCGGAACGCTATCATATGTTCACTTTTAAGAGCGGTTGCATCTTAACCACTCTTAAATGTGAAGATATGATAGCGGTTCCACGTTAACCGCTATCTAAAGTCTCGATTATTTGAAAAAGTGATCTATCATTTGGAAAAGTAATCGATCATTTGAAAAATTATATATTCTAAAATATAATTTATTTTAATTTCTATAATATATATATATATATATAAATGAAAATAAGTTATATTGTAAAATATATATTTTATATTATAGTAATTAATATAAATTTTATTTTAGAATATATATATATATATATATATATATATATATATATATATATATATATAATTTTACATCAAAATATATTCAAATAATTGAGGCTTTAGATAGCGGTTAAGGTGGAACCGCTATCATATGTTCACTTTTAAGAGCGGTTAACATCTTAACCGGTCTTAAATGTGAATATATGATAGCGGTTCCACGTTAACCGCTATCTAAAATTTCGATTATTTGAAAAAGTGATCGATCATTTGGAAAAGTAATCGATCATTTGTAAAATTATATATTCTAAAATATAATTTATTTTAATTTCTATAATATATACATATATATATATATATATATATAAATGAAAATAAGTTATATTGTGGAATATATATTTTATATTATAGTAATTAATATAAATTATATTTTATAATATATATATATATATGTATATATATATATATATATATATATATATATATAATTTTACATCAAAATATATTCAAATAATCGAGACTTTAGATAGCGGTTAAGGTGGAACCGCTATCATATGTTCACTTTGAAGAGCGGTTAACATTTTAACCGCTCTTAAATGTGAAGATATGACAACGGTTCCACGTTAACCGCTATCTAAAGTCTCGATTATTTTAAAAATTGATCGATCATTTGGAAAAATAATCGATCATTTGAAAAATTATATATTCTAAAATATAATTTATTTTAATTTCTATAATATATATATATATATATATATATATATATAAATAAAAATAAGTTATATTGTGGAATATATATTTTATATTATAGTAATTAATATAAATTATATTTTAGAATATATATATATATATATGTATATAATTTTACATCAAAATATATTCAAATAATCGAGACTTTAGATGGCGGTTAACGTGGAACCGCTATCATATGTTCACTTTTAAGAGCGGTTAACATCTTAACCGCTGTTAAATGTGAACATATGATAGCGGTTCCACGTTAACCGCTATGTAAAGTCTCGATTATTTGAAAAAGTGATCGAACATTTGAAATAGTAATCGATCATTTGAAAAATTATATATTCTAAAATATAATTTATTTTAATTTCTATAATATATATATAAATGAAAATAAGTTATATTGTGGAATATATATTTTATATTATAGTAATTATAAATTATATTTTAGAATATATATATATATATATATATATATAATTTTATATCAAAATATATTAAAATAATCGAGACTTTAGATAGCGGTT
Organism: Sphenostylis stenocarpa; assembly: GCA_963425845.1. Lineage (NCBI taxonomy): Eukaryota > Viridiplantae > Streptophyta > Magnoliopsida > Fabales > Fabaceae > Sphenostylis > Sphenostylis stenocarpa. The sequence goes on along the minus strand of OY731402.1, from coordinate 19,500,295 downwards.
AACGCGGAACCGCTATCATATGTTCAATTTTAAGAGCGGTTGCATCTTAACCGCTCTTAAATGTGAAGATATGATAGCGGTTTCACGCTAACCACTATCTAAAGTCTCGATTATTTGAAAAAGTGATCGATCATTTGGAAAAATTATATATTCTAAAATATAATTTATTTTAATTTCTATAATATATATATATATATATATATAAATGAAAATAAGTTATATTGTGGAATATATATTTTATATTATAGTAATTAATATAAATTATATTTAAAAAAAATATATATATATATATATATATATATATAATTTTACATCAAAATATATTCAAATAATCGAGACTTTAGATAGCGGTTAAGGTGGAACCGCTATCATATGTTCACTTTTAAGAGCGGTTAACATCTTAACCGCTCTTAAATGTGAACATATGATAGCGGTTCCACGTTAACCGCTATCTAAAGTCTCGATTATTTGAAAAAGTGATCGATTATTTGAAATAGTAATCGATCATTTGAAAAATTATATATTCTAAAATATAATTTATTTTAATTTCTATAATATATATGTAAATGAAAATAAGTTATATTTTGGAATATATATTTTATATTATAGTAATTAATATAAATTATATTTTAGAATATATATATATATATATATATAACTTTACATCAAAATATATTCAAATAATCGAGACTTTAGATAGCGGTTAACGTGGAACCGCTATCATATGTTCACTTTTAAGAGCGGTTGCATTTTTGACCGCTCTTAAATGTGAAGATATGATAAGCGGTTCCACGTTAACCACTATCTAAAGTCTCGATTATTTAAAAAAATGATCGATCATTTGGAAAAGTAATCAATCATTTGTAAAATTATATATTCTAAAATATAATTTATTTTAATTTCTATAATATATATATATATATATATATATATATAAATGAAAATAAGTTATATTGTGGAATATATATTTTATATTATAGTAATTAATATAAAATATATTTTATAATATATATATATATATATATATATATGTATATATATGTATATATATATATATATATATATATATATATATATATATATATATATGTATATATATATATATACATATATATATATATATATATACATATATATACATATATATATATATAATTTTACATCAAAATATATTCAAATAACGAGACTTTAGATAGCGGTTAAGGTGGAACCGCTATCATATGTTCACTTTTAAGAGCGGTTAACATTTTAACCGCTCTTAAATGTGAATATATGATAGCGGTTCCACGTTAACCGCTATCTAAAGTCTCGATTATTTGAAAAAGTGATCGATCATTTGGAAAAGTAATCGATCATTTGAAAAATTATATATTCTAAAATATAATTTATTTTAATTTCTATATATATATATATATATATATATATATATATATAAATGAAAATAAGTTATATTGTGAAATATATATTTTATATTATAGTAATTAATATAAATTATATTTTAGAATATATATATATATATATATATATATATATATATATATATATATTTACATCAAAATATATTCAAATAATCGAGACTTTAGATAGCGGTTAAGGTGGAACCGCTATCATATGTTCACTTTTAAGAGCGGTTAACATCTTAACCGCTCTTAAATGTGAATATATGATAGCGGTTCCACGTTAACCGCTATCTAAAATCTCGATTATTTGAAAAAGTGATCGATCATTTGGAAAAGTAATCGATCATTTGTAAAATTATATATTCTAAAATATAATTTATTTTAATTTCTATAATATATATATATATATATATATATATATATATATATAAATGAAAATAAGTTATATTGTGGAATATATATTTTATATTATAGTAATTAATATAAATTATATTTTATAATATATATATATATATATATATATATATATATATATATATATATATATATATAATTTTACATCAAAATATATTCAAATAATCGAGACTTTAGATAGCGGTTAAGGTGGAACCGCTATCATATGTTCACTTTTGAAGAGCGGTTAACATTTTAACCGCTCTTAAATGTGAAGATATGATAAGCGGTTCCACGTTAACCGCTATCTAAAGTCTCGATTATTTGAAAAATTGATCGATCATTTGGAAAAATAATCGATCATTTGAAAAATTATATATTCTAAAATATAATTTATTTTAATTTCTATAATATATATATATATATATATATAAATAAAAATAAGTTATATTGTGGAATATATATTTTATATTATAGTAATTAATATAAATTATATTTTAGAATATATATATATATATATATATATATATAATTTTACATCAAAATATATTCAAATAATCGAGACTTTAGATGGCGGTTAAGGTGGAACCGCTATCATATGTTCACTTTTAAGAGCGGTTAACATCTTAACCGCTCTTAAATGTGAACATATGATAGCGGTTCCACGTTAACGCTATCTAAAGTCTCGATTATTTGAAAAAGTGATCGATCATTTGAAATAGTAATCGATCATTTGAAAAATTATATATTCTAAAATATAATTTATTTTAATTTCTATAATATATATATATAAATGAAAATAAGTTATATTGTGGAATATATATTTTATATTATAGTAATTAATATAAATTATATTTTAGAATATATATATATATATATATATATATATTATACATCAAAATATATTCAAATAATCGAGACTTTAGATAGCGGTTAAGGTGGAACCGCTATCATATGTTCACTTTTAAGAGCGGTTAGCATCTTAACCGCTCTTAAATGTGAAGATATGATAGCGGTTCCACGTTAACCACTATCTAAAGTCTCGATTATTTGAAAAAGTGATCGATCATTTGGAAAATAATCGATCATTTGAAAAATTATATATTCTAAAATATAATTTATTTTAATTTCTATAATATATATATATATATATATATATATAAATGAAAATAAGTTATATTGTGGAATATATATTTTATATTATAGTAATTAATATAAATTATATTTAAAAAAATATAAAATATATATATATATATATATATATATATAATTTTACATCAAAATATATTCAAATAATCGAGACTTTAGATAGCGGTTAAGGTGGAACCGCTATCATATTTTCACTTTTAAGAGCGGTTAACATCTTAACCGCTCTTAAATGTAAACATATGATAGCGGTTCCACGTTAACCGCTATCTAAAGTCTCGATTATTTGAAAAAGTGATCGATAATTTCAAATAGTAATCGATCATTTGAAAAATTATATATTCTAAAATATAATTTATTTTAATTTCTATATATATATATATATAAATGAAAATAAGTTATATTGTGGAATATATATTTTATATTATAGTAATTAATATAAATTATATTTTAGAATATATATATATATATATATATATATAATATATTACATCAAAATATATTCAAATAATCGAGACTTTAGATAGCGGTTAACGTGAACCGCTATCATATGTTCACTTTTAAGAGCGGTTGCATTCTTAACCGCTCTTAAATGTGAAGATATGATAAGCGGTTCCACGTTAACCGCTATCTAAAGTCTCGATTATTTGAAAAAGTGATCGATCATTTGGAAAAGTAATCGATCATTTGAAAAATTATATATTCTAAAATATAATTTATTTTAATTTCTATAATATATATATATATATAAATGAAAATAAGTTATATTGTGGAATATATATTTTATATTATAGTAATTAATATAAATTATATTTTAGAATATATATATATATATATATATATATATATAATTTTACATCAAAATATATTGAAATAATCGAGACTTTAGATAGCGGTTAAGGTGGAACCGCTATCATATGTTCACTTTGAAGAGCGGTTAACATTTTAACCGCTCTTAAAAGTGAAGATATGATAACGGTTCCACGTTAACCGCTATCTAAAGTCTCGATTATTTGAAAAAGTGATCGATCATATCATATGTTCACTTTAAGAGTGGGTTGTATCGCAACCGCTCTAGTGAAGATGGCTGATAGCGGTTCCACTAGTAACCGCTATTCAAAGTCTCGCATTATTTATGCGAACCATCATTTCGGTAAGTAATGATCATTTGGAAAATTATATATTCT
>OY731402.1:19442342-19492342 GCA_963425845.1 Sphenostylis stenocarpa | reverse complement strand
TGAAAAATTATATATTCTAAAATATAATTTATTTTAATTTCTATAATATATATATAAATGAAAATAAGTTATATTGTGGAATATATATTTTATATTATAGTAATTAATATAAATTATATTTTAGAATATATATATATATATATATATATATATATAATTTTACATCAAAATATATTCAAATAATCGAGACTTTAGATAGCGGTTAAGGTGGAACCGCTATCATATGTTCACTTTAAAGAGCTGGTAAACATGTTAACCGCTCATAAATGTGAACATATGATAGTGGTTCCACGTTAACCGCTATCTAAAGTCTCGATTATTTGAAAAAATGATCGATCATTTGAAATAGTAATCGATCATTCGAAAAATTTTATATTCTAAAATATAATTTATTTTAATTTCTATAATATATATATAAATGAAAAAAAGTTATATTGTGGAATATATATTTTATATTATAGTAATTAATATAAATTATATTTTAGAATATATATATATATATATATATATATATATATATATATAATTTTACATCAAAATATATTCAAATAATCGAGACTTTAGATAGCGGTTAAGGTGGAACCGCTATCATATGTTCACTTTTAAGAGCGGTTAACATCTTGACCGCTCTTAAATTTGAGCATATGATAGCGGTTCCACGTTAACCGCTATCTAAAGTCTCGATTATTTGAAAAAGTGATCGATCATTTGAAAAATTATATATTCTAAAATATAATTTATTTTAATTTCTATAATATATCTATAAATGAAAATAAGTTATATTGTGGAATATATATATATATATATATTTTATATTATAGTAATTAATATAAATTATATTTTAGAATATATATATGTATATATATATATATATATATATAATTTTACATCAAAATATATTCAAATAATCGAGACTTTAGATAGCGGTTAAGGTGGAACCGCTATCATATGTTCATTTTTAAGAGCGGTTAACATTTTAACCGCTCTTAAATGTAAAAATATGATAGCGGTTACACGTTAACCGCTATCTAAAGTCTCGATTATTTAAAAAAGTGATCGATCATTTGGAAATGTAATCGATCATTTGAAAAATTATATATTCTAAAATATAATTTATTTTAATTTCTATAATATATATATATATATATATATATATATATATATATATATATATATATATAATTTTACATCAAAATATATTCAAATAATCGAGACTCTAGATAGCGGTTAAGGTGGAACCGCTATCATATGTTCACTTTTAAGAGCGGTTAACATCTTAACCGCTCTTCAATGTGAACATATGATAGCGGTTCCACGATAACCGCTATCAAAAGTCTCGATTATTTGAAAAAGTGATCGATCATTTGAAATAGTAATCGTTCATTTGTAAAATTATATATTCTAAAATATAATTTATTTTAATTTCTATAATATATATATAAATGAAAATAAGTTATATTGTGAAATATATATTTTATATTATAGTAATTAATATAAATTATATTTTAGAATATATATATATATATATATATATATATATATATATAATTTGACATCAAAATATATTCAAATAATCGAGACTTTAGATAGAGGTTAACGCGGAACCGCTATCATATGTTCACTTTTAAGAGCGGTTGCATCTTCACCGCTCTTAAATGTGAAGATTTGATAGCGGTTCCACCTTAACCACTATCTAAAGTCTCGATTATTTGAAAAAGTGATCGATCATTTGAAAAATTATATATTCTAAAATATAATTTATTTTAATTTCTATAATATATATATATATATATATATATATATATATAAACGAAAATAAGTTATATTGTGGAATATATATTTTATATTATAGTAATTAATATAAATTATATTTTAGATATATATATATATATATATATATATATATATATATATAATTTTACATCAAAATATATTCAAATAATCGAGACTTTAGATAGCGGTTAAAGTGGAACCGCTGTCATATGTTCACTTTTAAGAGCGGTTAACATCTTAACCGCTCTTCAATGTGAACATATGATAACCGTTCCACGTTAGCCGCTATCAAAAGTCTCGATTATTTGAAAAAGTGATCGATCATTTGAAATAGTAATCGATCATTCGTAAAATTATATATTCTAAAATATAATTTATTTTAACTTCTATAATATATATAAATGAAAATAAGTTAAATTGTGGAATATATGTTTTATATTATAATAATTAATATAAATTATATTTTAGAATATATATATATATATATATATATATATATATATATTTTACATCAAAATATATTCAAATAATCGAGACTTTAGATAGCGGTTAACACTGAAACCGCTATCATATGTTCACTTTTAAGAGCGGTTGCATCTTAACCGCTCTTAAATGTGAAGATATGATAGCGGTTTCACCTTAACCGTTATCTAAAGTCTCGATTATTTGAAAAAGTGATCGATCATTTGGAAAAGTATTCGATCATTTGAAAAATTATATATTCTAAAATATAATTTATTTTAATTTCTATATAATATATATATATATATATATATATATATATATATAATTTTACATCAAAATATATTCAAATAATCGAGACTTTAGATAGCGGTTAACGCGGAACCGCTTATCATATGTTCACTTTTAAGAGCGGTTGCATCTTAACCGCTCTTAAATGTGAAGATATGATAGCGGTTCGACGTTAACCGCTATCTAAAGTCTCGATTATTTGAAAAAGTGATCAATCATTTGGAAATGTAATCGATCATTTGAAAAATTATATATTCTAAAATATATTTTATTTTAATTTCTATAATATATATATATATAAATGAAAATAAGTTATATTGTGGAATATATATTTTATATTATAGTAATTAATATAAATTATATTTTAGAATATATATATATATATATAATTTTAGATCCAAATATATTCAAATAATCGAGACTTTAGATAGCGGTTCCACCTTAACCGCTATCTAAAGTCTCGATTATTTGAAAAAGTGATCGATCATTTGGAAAAATAATCGATCATTTGAAAAATTACATATTCTAAAATATAATTTATTTTAATTTCTATAATATATAAATATAAATATATATATATATATATATAAATGAAAATAAGTTATATTGTGGAATATATATTTTATATTATAGTAATTAATATAAATTATATTTTAGAATATATATATATATATATATATATATATATATATATAAAATTTTACATCAAAATATATTCAAATAATCGAGACTTTAGATAGCGAGTTAAGGCGGAACCGCTATCATATGTTCACTTTTAAGAGCGGTTGCATCTTAACCGCTCTTAAATGTGAAGATATGATAGCGGTTCTGTAACACCCTACCTTATAAACCCTCAATCAGAAGAATTAATAATTTTTTTAGTAGAAATTTTTTTTTTAACCGATAATAATCTTTCCCTTGTACATAATATTAATATACATAAATTTTCAATAATACATTCGTGCATTTCATCATTTTAAAAAGTACTAAAAGTAAACATTCATAATTACATATAGATAAAATATTAGTACAGTCCTCCAAAATATTAAGGCAACATTGGGGATACTTCCTACAGAGCAGTTAACTACACAAAACAGTGAATACTACTCAGTACCATGTAGGTCTATATACTACAAAAGACTATCTATAAAAGTTTGGATATACGTTTATCCCAATACATGTTGCCATCATTGTGGCTCCCAGCTAATGAGTATCATACTCATCGGGTGTGGAATTTGTGCCATCTCCCCTCTCTTCAAACAATGACCGATCAGGTCCAACGAGTACCGCAAGCACAAAGGAAATAAAGAAAACAGAAAGACAAGAGGGTGAGCAATAGTTCATACATCATTTTAAAATCAACATCATAAACATTCACAAGTCAATCAAATTCCAAATGATTGATGTTAATGATGCATGATCCTAATATGTTTTCTAAAATGTTTATGCATGCGGGTCCGAATCATTTCTCAAATCAGTACTGGGGTAGCCAGGAGTTGACACTACTAGGCATGGAAAATCCACCCACGGGATTGTTGAGACCCATGCTCAAATATAAACCCAGTAGCTCACTGACCATTGATATACGGTAAGAGCACAGTCAGGTATAGCAGAGTTTGTACAGTGGGATCCCCGACAACAGGTAGCGAGCCTGGGTCTTTTGGGGCCTCCAACCACTACCCTTCCTATCCTCAAGTCCTCCCTCAGGGCCTCCCTATCGTATTCTCAGAGTCCATAATCTCCGATTCCCCAGATTTCACAAATCACCATTTTCAAATGAATAATGTATGAGTCCCTAAGTGGTTTTTCTTAGAAATTCATATTTTTCCAAAAATTTGACAGAGTTTCCCCTGTAATACAGACTTCCCAAAAATTTTCTAATCACCTGTTACAAGCAGAAAACTTCCAATACAGTTCAAAAAGGGTTCACAACCCATCATCCAATTCTCTCAATTAAATTTTCAATGAACTTTCTCATGAAAAACCACCATGCATATAAATGCTCACTCAAACACCATACATATCATAATAGAGTACCAAACATATATTTTACACCATCATACACGTAAACAATTCATGATCACTTTCACAACCAAGCATATAATAAAATCAAAATGATCAATCATAACAAATTTAGACAAATTCAACAAATAAGGTCAAACAAGTTTATGATGTAATCCTTACTATATAGCCCACCCCTTACCTGATACGTTCACACTTATTCCTTTCAAAGCTTGATGTTGTGTTTCAGCAAAATCTATATACGTAATAAAATGCTAGTTAGAATCTTATATTTCTATGATTCTATCTCATGAGAATTTAAATTCATTTTGTATTGTTAATCCATTTATAATAATATTTTAAGCTCACATTCAGCTTACAATTAACTTAGAAATCATCCTATTTTGTAAGCACTTAGAGTAGAAAGAATCCTAATAACAACCATGGACAAGGTTCAGTATTTCGAAATTTTCTAAAGTTATATAAACTGTTTTGGCATAATATTTAAGCCAAAATTTCAATAACTTAATTACCTACAATATTGATGAAGGAAATAAATTCAAATACCCTATAGAATAGATGCAGTTTTCAGTTTTCAGTGGTTATTTCCAACTGGACTCAATTACAATAACACTCTGAACATGCCTTGGTAATTGGATTATAACTCTTGCTACACATAAGATATTAACATGAAATAAATTTTTAAGTTTCGGGGATATAATTTCCTACAACTTTTATGAAGGAATCAAGTCCTAATTTCATACGTATCAATCCCAGTAATTCAAAAACCGAGGCTGTTGAAACAGGGCAACATCTTAACGTCACAACTAGAACACTTACAGTAAAATGGGTATAACTTGAGCTACCAATATCCGTTTAATGTAAAACCAGTTTCTAAATTTCGACAACTTAAAGAGCTACAACTTTCATGAAGATACCAATTCCTAATTCTGTTCACACAGTCCCAAAAATTCAATTAATAGTACCTACGAATTAGGGCTCTTAAAGTTTTTAGCTTAACAACTTCTAATCCTCAATTTTAAGCATCATTCTAGTATTCTAGGTGTAAAACCTACAATAACCTTCTTCCTACATCCATTCAAGTTGAGCCAAGTGAGGAGAAAAATAGAAAATGCACCGTTTTGAAAAATAAAACGGTAGAAATGTAGCGGAGATTGAGATAAACCAACTTACCTCTTGGAGCTTCTCAAGAAAATCAAGATTTTCCCGTTAAAATCAAGTTTGAAGGTAAGGAAATTTTGAGAGAAAGAGAGAAACGATTAACCTACGAAAAACTTGCAGAATGTTTCATTTAAAAGTCAAATGGTTGAGTCCTATTTCACCTAATTTTTCGGTCAGCAGATTTGAACGCTCAACTGATATATGCTGCAAGTAATAATTGATTTCAATTCTATAATACATATATAGATTATATCATACTATGATAAATTAAATAATATTGTTGAATCGATAATTGACATAATCCAGCTCAATTAATTTAAATTATATGTTCAGCGGATTATATTACAAAAATATAATTTTCATATTTCTACAATTTTACTCAAATAACCAAGATTTGAACCCATAACCCCTAAGACTCGACATCACTCAAATCATATTAACTATCAAGAGTCTTGACTATCTTATACATTTAATAAACATTTGATAGTGTCCACGCTCAACTGCTATCTAAAGTCTCGATTATTTAAAAAGTGATGATCATTGAAATAGTAATCGATCATTTGAAAATTATATATTCTAAAATATAATTTATTTTAATTTCTATAATATATATATATATATAAAACATAATTTATATTATTCGAATATATATTTTATATTATATAATTACTATAAATTATATTTCTAGATATATATATATATATATATATAATTTTACATCAAAATATATTCAAATAATCGAGACTTTAGATATCTTAATAGTGGAACCGTTATCATATGTTCACTTTAAGAGCTTGTCAACATTTTAACCGCTCTTAAATGTGAATATATGATAGCGGTTCCACGTTAACCGCTATCTAAAGTCTCGATTATTTGAAAAAGTGATCGATCATTTGGAAAAATAATCGATCATTTGAAAAATTATATATTCTAAAATATAATTTATTTTAATTTCTATAATATATATATATATATATATATATATATATAATTAAAATATAATTTATATTAATTACTATAATATAAAATATATATTAACAATATAATTTATTTTCATATATATATATATATATATATATATATATATATAATTTTACATCAAAATATATTCAAATAATCGAGACTTTAGATAGCGGTTAAGGTGGAACCGCTATCATATGTTCACTTTTAAGAGCGTAACATCTTAACCGCTCTTAAATGTGAAGATATGATAGAGTTCCACGTTAACCACTATCTAAAGTCTCGATTATTTGAAAAAGTGATCGATCATTTGGAAAAGTAATCGATCATTTGAAAAATTATATATTCTAAAATATAATTTATTTTAATTTCTATAATATATATATATATATATATATATATTTTAAAATATAATTTATATTAATTACTATAATATAAAATATATATTATATAATATAATTTATATTATATATATATATATATATATATATATATATATATAATTTTACATCAAAATATATTCAAATAATCGAGACTTTAGATAGCGGTTAAGGTGGAACCGCTATCATATGTTCACTTTTACGAGCGGTTAACATTTTAACCGCTCTTAAAGGTGAAGATATGATAGCGGTTCCACGTTAACCACTATCTAAAGTCTCGATTATTTGAAAAAGTGATCGATCATTTGGAAAAATAATCGATCATTTGAAAAATTATATATTCTAAAATATAATTTATATTAATTATTATAATATAAATATATATATTATACAATATATATTTATTTATATATATATATATATATATATATATATATATATATATATATTTACATCAAAATATATTCAAATAATCGAGACTTTCGATAGCGGTTAAGGTGGAACCGCTATCATATGTTCACTTTTAAGAGCGGTTAACATCTTAACCGCTCTTAAATGTGAACATATGATAGCGGTTCCACGTTAACCGCTATCTAAAGTCTCGATTATTTGAAAAAGTGATGGATCATTTGAAATAGTAATCGATCATTTGAAAAATTATATATTCTAAAATATAATTTATTTTAATTTCTATAATATATATATAAATGAAAATAAGTTATATTGTGGAATATATATTTTATATTATAGTAATTAATATAAATTATATTTTAGAATATATATATATATATATATATATATATATATATTTTACATCAAAATATATTCAAATAATCGAGACTTTAGATAGCGGTTAACGTGGAACCGCTATCATATGTTCACTTTTAAGAGCGGTTGCATCTTAACCGCTCTTAAATGTGAAGATATGATAGCGGTTCCACGTTAACCGCTATCTAAAGTCTCGATTATTTGAAAAAGTGATCGATCATTTGGAAAAGTAATCGATCATTTGAAAAATTATATATTCTAAAATATAATTTATTTTAATTTCTATAATATATATATATATATATATGAAAATAAGTTATATTGTGGAATATATATTTTATATTATAGTAATTAATATAAATTATATTTATATATATATATATATATATATATATATATATATATATATATATATATAATTTTACATCAAAATATATTCAAATAATCGAGACTTTAGATAGCGGTTAAGTGGAACCGCTATCATATGTTCACTTTTAAGAGCGGTTAACATTTTAACCGCTCTTAAATGTGAAGATATGATAGCGGTTCCACGTTAACCGCTATCTAAAGTCTCGATTATTTGAAAAAGTGATCGATCATTTGGAAAAATAATCGATCATTTGAAAAATTATATATTCTAAAATATAATTTATTTTAATTTCTATAATATATATATATATATATATATATATATATTATAAATATAATTTATATTAATTATATTATGAAATATATATTTATATATTATAGTAATTAATATAAATTATATTTTAGATATATATATATATATATATATATATATATAATTTTACATCAAAATATATTCAAATAATCGAGACTTTAGATAGCGGTTAAGGTGGAACCGCTATCATATGTTCACTTTTAAGAGCGGTTAACATCTTAACCGCTCTTAAATGTGAAGATATGATAGCGGTTCCACGTTAACCACTATCTAAAGTCTCGATTATTTGAAAAAGTGATCGATCATTTGGAAAAGTAATCGATCATTTGAAAAATTATATATTCTAAAATATAATTTATTTTAATTTCTATAATATATATATATATATATATATATGAAAATAAGTTATATTGTGGAATATATATTTTATATTATAGTAATTAATATAAATTATATTTTAGAATATATATATATATATATATATATATATAATTTTACATCAAAATATATTCAAATAATCGAGACTTTAGATAGCGGTTAAGGTGGAACCGCTATGATATGTTCACTTTTAAGAGCGATTAACATCTTAACCGCTCTTAAATGTGAACATATGATAGCGATTCCACGTTAACCGCTATCTAAAGTCTCGATTATTTGAAAAAGTGATCGATCATTTGAAATATTAATCGATCATTTGAAAAATTATATATTCTAAAATATAATTTATTTTAATTTCTATAATATAAATATAAATGAAAATAATTTATATTGTGGAATATATATTTTATATTATAGTAATTAATATAAATTATATTTTAGAATATATATATATATATATATATATATATTTTACATCAAAATATATTCAAATAATCGAGACTTTAGATAGCGGTTAACACGTAACCGCTATCATATGTTCACTTTTAAGAGCGGTTGCATCTTAACCGCTCTTAAATGTGAAGATATGATAGCGGTTCCACCTTAACCACTATCTAAAGTCTCGATTATTTGAAAAAGAGATCGATCATTTGGAAAAGTAATCGATCATTTGAAAAATTATATATTCTAAAATATAATTTATTTTAATTTTTATAATATATATATATATATATATATATAAATGAAAATAAGTTATATTGTGGAATATATATTTTATATTATAGTAATTAATATAAATTATAGTAATTAATATAAATTATATTTTAGATATATATATATATATATATATATATAATTTTACATCAAAATATATTCAAATAATCGAGACTTTAGATAGCGGTTAAGGTGGAACCGCTATCATATGTTAACTTTTAAGAGCGGTTTACATTTTAACCGCTGTTAAATGTGAAGATATGATAGCAGTTCCACGTAACCGCTATCTAAAGTCTCGATTATTTGAAAAAGTGATCGATCATTTCGAAAAATAATCGATCATTTGAAAAATTATATATTCTAAAATATAATTTATTTTAATTTCTATAATATATATATATATATATATATATATATATATAAATTAAAATAAGTTATATTGTGGAATATATATTTTATATTATAGTAATTAATATAAATTATATTTTAGAATATATATATATATATATATATATATATATATATATATAATTTTACATCAAAATATATTCAAATAATCGAGACTTTAGATAGCGATTAAGGTGGAACCGTTATGATATGTTCACTTTTAAGAGCGGTTAACATCTTAATCGCTCCTAAATGTGAACATATGATAGCGATTCCACGTTAACCGCTATCTAAAGTCTCGATTATTTGGAAAAGTGATCGATCATTTGAAATAGTAATCGATCATTTGAAAAATTATATATTCTAAAATATAATTTATTTTAATTTCTATAATATAAATATAAATGAAAATAAGTTATATTGTGGAATATATATTTTATATTATAGTAATTAATATAAATTATATTTTAGAATATATATATATATATATATATATATATATATAATTTTACATCAAAATATATTCAAATAATCGAGACTTTAGATAGCGGTTAATGCGGAACCGCTATCATATGTTCAATTTTAAGAGCGATTGCATCTTAACCGCTCTTAAATGTGAAGATATGATAGCAGCTCCACGCTAACCGCTATCTAAAGTCTCGATTATTTGAAAAAGAGATCGATCATTTGGAAAAGTAATCGATCATTTGAAAAATTATATATTCTAAAATATAATTTATTTTAATTTCTATAATATATATATATATATATATAAATGAAAATAAGTTATATTGTGGAATATATATTTTATATTATAGTAATTAATATAAATTATATTTTAGATTATATATATATATATATATAATTTTACATCAAAATATATTCAAATAATCGAGACTTTAGATAGCGGTTAAGGTGGAACCGCTATCATATGTTAACTTTTAAGAGCGGTTAACATTTTAACCGCTCTTAAATGTGAAGATATGATAGCTGTTCCACGTTAACCGCTATATAAAGTCTCGATTATTTGAAAAAGTGATCGATCATTTGGAAAAATAATCGATCATTTGAAAAATTATATATTCTAAAATATAATTTATTTTAATTTCTATAATATATATATATATATATATATATATATATATATATATGAAAATAAGTTATATTGTGGAATATATATTTTATATTATAGTAATTAATATAAATTACATTTAAAATATATATATATATATATATATATATATATAATTTTACATCAAAATATATTCAAATAATCGAGACTTTACATAGCGGTTAAGGTGAAACCGCTATCATATGTTCACTTTTAAGAGCGGTTAACAACTTAACCGCTATTAAATGTGAACATATGATAGCGTTCCACGTTAACCGCTATCTAAAGTCTCGATTATTTGAAAAAGTGATTAATCATTTGAAATATTAATCGATCATTTGAAAAATTATATATTCTAAAATATAATTTATTTTAATTTCTATAATATATATATATATATATATATATATATATATATATATAAATGAAAATAAGTTATATTGTGGAATATATATTTTATATTATAGTAATTAATATAAATTATATTTTAGAATATGTATATATATATATATATATATATGTAATTTTACATCAAAATATATTCAAATAATCGAGACTTTAGATAGCGGTTAACGCGGAACCACTATCATATGTTCACTTTTAAGAGCAGTTGCATCTTAACCGCTCTTAAATGTGAAGATATGATAGCGGTTCCACGTTAACCGCTATCTAAAGTCTCGATTATTTGAAAAAGTGATCGATCATTTGAAAAATTATATATTCTAAAATATAATTTATTTTAATTTCTATAATATATATATATATATATATATATATAAATGAAAATAAGTTATATTGTGGAATATATATTTTATATTATAGTAATTAATATAAATTATATTTTAGAATATATATATATATATATATATATAATTAATTTTACATCAAAATATATTCAAATAATCGAGACTTTAGATAGCGGTTAAGGTGGAACCGTTATCATATGTTCTCTTTTAACAGCGGTTAACATTTTAACCGCTCTTAAATGTGAAGATATGATAGTGGTTCCACGTTAACCGCTATCTAAAGTCTCGATTATTTGAAAAAGTGATCGATCATTTGGAAAAATAATCGATCATTTGAAAAATTAAATATTCTAAAATATAATTTATTTTAATTTCTATATATATATATATATATATATATATATATATATATAATGAAAATAAGTTATATATTATATATATATATATATATATATATATATATATATATATATATATGATTTAGGGTTGAAATTGAAAGAGTATGGATTTAACAATTTTAATTGTCACATTTAGAAATTATTGTTTTCTTTTATGCATTGAGTGTGAGTACATTAAAAGTTTATTATGTGTATAAATTAACAAGAAACATATGATGGTTAATATGGCTTGGAGTGATGTTGGAGTCTTAAGGGTTGTTGGTTCAAATCTTGGTTAGAGTAAAAAGGAAATAACAAAGATAAATTTTTTTGTAATGTAATCCGCTGGGCGCATCAGAAATGCGCTGAGCGGATTATGTTTGAAATCTCTATTCCAATGCGGCATGTAATCCGCTGGACGCATCAGAAATGCGCTGAGCGGATTGTGGTTTGAAATTTTATTACTTGCGGCCTATAATCCGCTGGGCGAATAAGAAATGCGCCAAACGGATTATTAGGTGAAATGTTTGACCTTATAAAGAAAGAGTGTCATTCTGCAACCGTAGTTTCATCGTTTCTCTCTTTCTCTCAAAATTTTTCCTTACCTTCAAACTTGATTTTGAGGGGAAAATCTTGATTTTCTTGAGAAGCTCCAAGAGGTAAGTTGGTTTATCTCAATCTCCTCTACATTTCTACCGTTTTATTTTTCAAAACAGTGCATTTTCTATTTTTATCCTCACTTGAATGAGCTTGAATGGAAGTAGGAAGAGTGTTATTGTAGATTTTACACCTAAGATACTAGAATAATGTTTAAAATTAAGGATTAGAAGTGGTTAAACTAAAAACTTTAAGAGTCCTAATTCGTAGGTACTATTCATTGAATTTTTGGGACTTGTGTGAACAGACTTAGAAATTGGTATCTTCATGAAAGTTGTATCTCTTTAAGTTGTCGAAATTTAGAAACTGATTTCACATTAAACGGATATTTATAGCTTAAGTTATGCTCATTTTACTATCAAGTGTTCTAGCTGTGACGTTAAGACGTAGCCCTGTTTCAACAGCCTAGGTTTTTGAATTACTGAGATTGATACGTGTGAAATTAGGACTTGATTCCTTCATAAAAGTTGTAGGAAATTATATCCCTGAAATTTAGAAATTTATTTCATGTTAATATCTTATGTGTAGCAAGAGTTATAATCCAATTACCAAGACATGTTCAGAGTGTTATTGTAGTTGAGCCTAGTTGGAAACAACCACTGAAAACTGAAAACTGCATCTATTCTATAGGGTATTTGAATTTATTTACTTTATCAATATTGTAGGTAATTAAGTTATTGAAATTTTGGCTCAAATCTCATGCCAAAACAGCTTATATAACTCTAGAAAATTTCGAAATACTGAACCTTGTCCATGGTTGTTATTAAGATTCTTTCTACTCTAAGTGCCTACAAAATAGGACAATTTTCTAAGTTAATTGTAAGCTGAATGTGAGCTTAAAATATTATTAGAAATGGATTAGCAATACAAAGTGAATTTAAATTCTCATGAGATAGAATTATAGAAATATAAGATTCTAACTAGCATTTTATTACGTATATAGATTTTGCTGAAACACAACATCAAACTTTGAAAGCAATAAGTGTGAACGTATCACGTAAGGGGTAGGATAACTTTTATAATTCACTTTTGCTTGAAATAACATTGAGAAGAAGTCCCTTTACTTCTAAGCTAATTAGAAATTTATTTGGAATTATTTGAATGTTAATTCTATTTTTATGAATTTTTAAAGTTTTAAGATTATGTGATTTTTATGGCTTCTAAATGGAGCAACTTGAGTGTATGGAACCTTATATGATTATAAGGTATCCATGAATGTTGTTTGAATCGATTGCTTAATCATTAGTAATTTTATATGATTTATTGATGAATTTAGATTTAGAATTAGCCTATTTCTATGTTTAGTATTATAATAATTGCTTTAAATTGATTATTGAGATATATTGTATGTATGTTATGAAGCATGATAAGTAGAAAATTATTGTGGAATGTTTTTGTTACGATGGATTAGCATGTAGAATTGCATTGTATAAGTTGGTGGAACGGAGGAAAGGTGTGAGAAATGAACTATGTGAGAAAGAAAACTATTTTTTTGATATATTAAATTGAATTTTATAATTTAATTATGAAGTGAATTTTTATATTTTTATTTAATTAATAAATATTTTTCAAAAGTATTTGAATAATTTTGATCTAGGAGAAAACAAGTAATTGTAAGTGAAAATGAATTTTTAATAATTTTGAGGAAATTATTTGCAATTATTATTTAAGAAAAATAAATTAAAATTGAGAAAATTATAATTTTGAGTGATGATGAATATGATGAGGTGGAAGGATGGTTTGGTGAAAAGTAGAAGTGTTCTGGGCTGTTTTTGGTTATTTTGCAGGTGTTAAAATTTTTTGGGAATGTTCGATTTACAGGGGAAACTCTGTCAGATTTTTCTTAAGAAATAACCTAGTATTATTTTGAAGAAGTTAAGATGTGACTTAAGTATAATGAGGTGAAACAAATTTGAAAGAGCGTGAAGAAGTTATGATAAGTCATGCATCATGTTCATGAGTTAGAGATTGAGTGTATGAGGAGGATATAGAAAATCGTGGTCTGCTCCATGCTAACCTCGGGATGATTGAGTGTGATCGAGCTCATATGTGGCTCAGTGCTCGCTACCTAAGCCGTGAGACTCTCACTACCAAGCTTGATTATCCCGACTAAAGCCCTGTGGTTTCTCATGATCAGCTTGAGCTGGACAAATAATTATGAGTATACTACCGCGAGGCTGTGAGAGGTTCCAATGAAACTCCCGATCCTTCTCGAAAAGAAAAAAAAACAAAACAAAAAGAGAAAAGAGAAAGTGGTTTTGGGATCCCCATGGTCTTGCATACTAGGATGTGTCCTAGAAAAGATTAGTGCATACATTGCATTCATAATATCATATCATTTGTGTGCCGATTACTAGTATGTTTGTATGTGTAATTTCTAATTAACTCAATGTTATTTGCATGCTCTAAGTGAATATAAAGTTGTCTTACCCTTTCGTGCATGTATTGTTATTATGAAATGTTTGCATAGGTGACGTTGAACACAACTCATCCCCAGTATCATCTCCAAGTAAAGTTTAAATACGATCACCGCAAGTACTAATTAGAGGACTTGATCGGACACCACTACAAGTACTACAAGAGATACTTCATTTTAGTGGACGTATCGAAATATATCTCCTCTTTAGTTAGGTTGTATAGTTAGTTTGTCTAGTTAGTTTGTTTGCTCTGGTCTTGTGAACCCTTGTTAGGTGTATTTTGGGATGACTTTGTGTATATTTACTATCTAGTTATACTTGATACTTATGAATGATATGTATATTAATCACTAAGTGTATGTTCTAATTATTGTGTACCTTACTTCTACAAGAGTGTATTGGTAATCAAATACTAAGAGGAACCAATAATAATTCATAAATCATAATAAAGTGAATGTTGGTATTAAAGGTGTCACACCAAGCATCGAGAACGACCCTAGTCATTAGGTGTTCTTTTTCCAATCTTAGGAGTTGTAAATCCAATGATTATTAGATATTACTCCTCGGGGCTAGCCCGACCCCCGAGCATCTTTAGGGCACATATTTTCTTTTTAATTATAAAGAATGTCATTCTTACTATCTGCTTCTCTTCTTGTTATTTATGTCTAAACCTTATAATAACCATGTTTAAGAAAACGTTTTCAAAAGTGCGTCAATATAATCAAATTGCGCCATTGACCAAAATAAAAATCTAATTCATCACCACTCGATTGACTAGAAGCACAAAATAAAGTCTTACCTCGTCATAAATAAAATCGTGTTTCGCCAATATTGTGCAAACAAAAAAGAAAATCAAAAGAAGCTCATAGAAGCTAAAGGCCAAAAAGAAAAGGCAATATACCTGGTAGGAAACCCATTAAGGGGGCTACACAAAAGTTAGGGTAAACTTGCTAGGAGACCCGAACAACAATAAAGGGTAGTCTAGGCAAAAATTAGGGTTATAAAATAAAGTCTACTAGGATTCCCAAAACATGAAAAGAGGAAACCTAGACAAAAGTTAGGACATAGCACAATATCCTAGGCTAAAAAGCCAAAGGTCAGACTAGGAAAATCAATCAGTCATAGCAAGCGCCATAGAATAAGACGTCATTCCATAAACAAAACGTTTGTCTAAACTAGCCTAAACACTCTAACCAACTTTGGCTAGCCGTGCTTACAAAAACCATTTTTTGTCAAAATAAAACAATTCTAAAACACAAGCCCTTGAATTAAATATCCTCTTCCTTCTTTTCTCTTGACCCTTACCACTACGACATTCTAGTAATTAGTAAGAAAATTTGGAGATAGTAATCAATAGGAGGATTGGCATCCCCAAGAAAAGGGAAGGGCGCACTGACATGACAAGTCACTCTACAATCAACACAATCATTCTTCGGTCATGGTAAAATCAAGATGGCAAAATCGGTACAGCCTATCATGTGGACGAAAGCACATAATAACACAAGCATGTCAGAAGCAAAAGCACATTTGATTAATCCTTTTAAAATATTAATTGAAATAGCATTATAGGATGCATATCACAAACATTGCATGCATATGATAGGGTCCTATCTCTCAAAAAAAAAAAAAAGAGAAAGAAAAAATGAAAATAAAAAGAATAATGTCTACTAGGAGATTCTTAGGCAAAAGTTAGGGTAGCCCGCTAGATCAAAAACCCGCAAAGGGCGGTCTAGGCAAAAGTTAGGGCATTCATAAAAAAGGAAAAAAGCCCGCTAAGATATCCTAGGCAAAAATTAAGGCAGCACTCGCTAGATCGAAAACCCCAAAATGGCGGTCTAGGTAAAAGTTAGGGCTAAACCTAAAGAGAGGGGTCCATCAAAGATAGTCATAAAGCATAACAGAGAAATCGGTCACTTTTCTAGATGCATCTCATAAAAGAATATATTGTATTTAGGGCATCCACGTATAAGTAGTCGCATAAAACGACTTTGTCAAGATAAAAAATGAAGAAAAATAAAAATTACTTCAGATAAATAACAAAAAATGAAAAGCATTCATGCATATAAGGAGACTAGCTCCATGTTTGTGATTGAAAACAGGAAACACCCAGGATAAATCTTCGCATCGCATAAAGCTCCCCCTCAAGAAAATAGAGCAAGTCATCAATCAAGCGACTTAGCAGAATAAGAGTTCCAGAAGTCAAAGCTCCAATTGCTATCCTTCTACCCAATAAAGGGAGGGCACAATCAACAACGAAAAAGCCGACGGAAAGGCTTAGTCACCCTCAAGAGGATCCCTGCCTACTCTGAAGGCAAAACAAAAATACTCTTCATGGCTTAGCATTACCACTACATCGAGCACACTCACCCAAAGTATCCTCCACACTCCCCAATGGAGAATAAAGGCTTCAAGAGCCCATCATCATCAATAGTCAAAAGAGTCCAATCTCCATACCAACAAGGGCTCAACAAAAAGAGGAAAAAAGAAGAAAACCCTTGCATCCCTAGCGGATATCCAAAATAAAGGGCCACAATAGAGAAGGCCGAATAAAAATCCCCAAGTGGATCTCCCTAGAAAAGTATACAAAAAGAAGGAATCAGAATTCCCCATCCCTCAATAGGATAAGAGCTTCACAAGGTTAGCTCGCATCAACATCAATCAAGGAGCCAAAACTCCATCCTTAGAAAAGAAAAATTGAATCCCCCAAGAAGTCGACTAATTCCCTGGTGGATCACCAAAAAGCTTCATCCTTAGCAGACCACCCCCAAAAGAAAGAAAAAGCCTGCGTGTATAAAAGAAACTAAAAAGTAAAAAGGCACATGCATTATCCCCATAAAAAGCCAGATTTCAAAATCGCGATAAAAAAGAGATAAATCATAGAAAAAGGCGACATTAAAATCCTAACTTTTAGGTAAACAGAATGCCCATTCCCCAACGAAATAAGAGCATCGTATAACCAACTCACACCAGTACCTAACAAGGAGTCAAAACTCCGGGGGCAAACCAAAATCGGATCCCCGGAAGGCAATCAATACCAATGGATCATCAAAAAGAGAAAAATCATCCTCAAGTGAGCCTACGACAAAGGCAAATTTCAGACTCACATCCCCAGAATGGGATATCAGCCTATTCAAAGGCAAAACAGTGCAAGCACGAAACCTTCAAAGGCACCATCAACAAATCCTCAAATGGATATCCGCCTACTCAAGAGGCACCATCAAAACCAACAAACCCTTAGTAAATTCCTGCCTACTTCAGAGGCATTTTACAAAGAATCCCCATTAATCAACAAGTTGGATGACTATCAAGAAAAGCCAAAAAATCAAAGAATCTCCCAAGACACCGAAGACTTTACCGTAAAGTCAAAAACATTTACTAAAACAAAGATCACTCCCCATGGAGTCGACACATGAGCTAGAGCAAGAAGCCGCCACCACCAGCAGTCCTATGAAGTGGATTGCACCAACCAGATGGGGGGCTTCATACCCATCAACCAGCGCATGAGCTAGAGCAGTAAGCCACCACCACCACCAGTCCTACGAAGTGGACTACACCAGCCAGATGGGAGGTTCATACCCATCAACCTGCGCATGAGCCAGAGCAGTAAGTCGCAACCAGTCCTACAATGATGGACTACACCAATCAGATGAGGGGTTTATACTCATCCAGTCCTACAATGGTGGACTGCAAACTCTACCAGCCAGATGAGGGGTTCATACTCATCTAGTCCCACAATGATGGACTGCACCAACCGGATGGGGGTTTATACTCATCAACCGAGGGGTCGGCTACTGCAAGAAGCATCCTGAGGTTCTACCACTTGTTAGCTGAGGGATCGGCTACCGCAAGAAGGAGCATCCCGAAGCTACAAGCAATCGGATGGGGGTTTATACTCATCAACCGAGGGGTCAGCTACCGCAAGAAGGAGCATCCCAGAGGTTCACACCATTGTTCGTCCAAAGGGGTCGACTACCACATGAAGGAGCATCCCGGAGGCACACACACATTTTTCGTCTAGAGGGTCGGCTACCGCAAGATGGAGCATCCTAAGGACAGCCGGGCAAGAGGGTTAACTCCTTCACCCTCCAGCCAATCTCTTTTGGCATAATGGACCAACAGTCGGCTAGTCAGGTGAAGGGGGGCCAGCTGTAGACCCCAAATCTTGCCCGACCTCAAAATAAAGAGCAAAAGACTTTTGATTCGAAGATGGGCAAGGCCTAAAAGGTCCCTAGGATAGACCAATGGGCCCTATATTAGGGTAAGAAGGATTTTTGTACGGAAAAAATAAGAAATTCCACCTAGAAGGACGAGACCGCCGTCTCACCATCGGCATAGGGTGAGACCACCGTCTCGCCACTTGCCAATGGTGAGATCACCATCTCGTTTGGCAAGACAACCTTCTCGTCATTTGCCAAGGGTAAGACTGTTGTCCCGTTTGGCGAGACGATGGTCCCGACCTGACAGACACGAATCCCTATAAAAGGGGGCGCGACCTCATCCTTTTCACAATATTCTTCCACTTTCCTTCTACAACTTTCTCAAATTCTTCTCCTAGGATCCCTCCGAAGCATTTTCTGAGTTTCTTAGTATTCTTAGAGAGCATTCTATAGTGTTGCGAGGAAGAACAACCAACATTGTAGAGCGGGGAATATATATAATATATATTTTATATTATAGTAATTAATATAAATTATATTTTAGAATATATATATATATATATATAATTTTACATCAAAATATATTCAAATAATCGAGACTTTAGATAGCGGTTAAGGTGGAACCGCTTATCATATGTTCACTTTTAAGAGCGGTTAACATTTTAACCGCTCTTAAATGTGAAGATATGATAGCGGTTTCACCTTAACCGCTATCTAAAGTCTCGATTATTTGA
Organism: Sphenostylis stenocarpa; assembly: GCA_963425845.1. Lineage (NCBI taxonomy): Eukaryota > Viridiplantae > Streptophyta > Magnoliopsida > Fabales > Fabaceae > Sphenostylis > Sphenostylis stenocarpa. The sequence continues at coordinate 19,472,165 of OY731402.1, read as the reverse complement.
AAAAGTGATCGATCATTTGGAAAAATAATTGATCATTTGAATAATTATATATTCTAAAATATAATTTATTTTAATTTCTATAATATATATATATATATAAATATATATTCTAAAATATAATTTATATTAATTACTATAATATAAAATATATATTCCACAATATAACTTATTTTCATTTATATATATATATATATATATATATATATATATATATAATTTCACATCAAAATATATTCAAATAATCGAGACTTTAGATAGCGGTTAACGTGAACCGCTATCATATGTTCACTTTTAAGAGCGGTTGCATCTTAACCGCTCTTAAATGTGAAGATATGATAAGCGGTTCCACGTTAATCGATATCTAAAGTCTCGATTATTTGAAAAAGTGATCGATCATTTGAAAAAAATATATATTCTAAAATATAATTTATTTTAATTTCTATAATATATATATATATATATATATATATAAATGAAAATAAGTTATATAGGAGAATATATATTTTATATTATAGTAATTAATATAAATTATATTTTAGAATATATATATATATGTATATATATATATATATATATAATTTTGCATCAAAATATATTCAAATAATCGAGACTTTAGATAGCGGTTAAGGTGGAATCGTTATCATATGTTCACATTTTAAGAGCGGTTAACATTTTAACCGCTCTTAAATGTGAAGATATGATAGCGGTTCCACGTTAACCGCTGTCTAAAGTCTCGATTATTTGAAAAAGTGATCGATCATTTGAAAAATTATATATTCTAAAATATAATTTATTTTAATTTCTATAATATATATATATATATATATATATATATATATAAATGAAAATAAGTTATATTGTGGAATATATATTTTATATTATAGTAATTAATATAAATTATATTTAAAAAAAAATATATATATATATATATATATATATATATATATATAATTTTACATCAAAATATATTCAAATAATCGAGACTTTAGATAGCGGTTAAGGTGGAACCACTATCATATGTTCACTTTTAAGAGCGGTTAACATCTTAACCGCTCTTAAATGTGAACATATGATAGCGGTTCCACGTTAACCGCTATCTAAAGTCTCAATTATTTGAAAAAGTGATCGATCATTTGGAAAAATAATCGATCATTTGAAAAATTATATATTCTAAAATATAATTTATTTTAATTTCTATAATATATATATATATATATATATTCTAAAATATAATTTATATTAATAACTATAATATAAAATATATATTCCACAATATAACTTATTTTCATTTATATATATATATATATATAATTTTACATTAAAATATATTCAAATAATCGAGACTTTAGATAGTGTTTCCACGTTAACCGCTATCTAAAATCTCGATTATTTGAAAAAGTGATCCATCATTTGAAATAGTAATCGATCATTTGAAAAATTATATATTCTAAAATATAATTTATTTTAATTTCTATAATATATATATATATATATATATATATATATATATAAATGAAAATAAGTTATATTGTGGAAAATATATTTTATATTATAGTAATTAATATAAATTATATTTTAGAATATATATATATATATATATATATATATAATTTTACATCAAAATATATTCAAATAATCGAGACTTTAGATAGCGGTTAACGCGAACCGCTATCATATGTTCACTTTTAAGAGCGGTTGCATTTTAACCGCTCTTAAATGTGAAGATATGATAGCGGTTCCACGTTAACCGCTATCTAAAGTCTCGATTATTTGTAAAAGTGATCGATCATTTGGAAAAGTAATCGATCATTTGAAAAATTATATATTGTAAAATATAATTTATTTTAATTTCTATAATATATATATATATATATATATATATATATATATATATATATATATATATATATATATATATATATATATATATATATATATATATAATTTTACATCAAAATATATTCAAATAATCGAGACTTTAGATAGCGGTTAAGGTGGAACCGCTATGATATGTTCACTTTTAAGAGCGGTTAACATTTTATCCGCTCTTAAATGTGAAGATACGATAGTTGTTCGACGTTAACCGCTATCCAAATTCTCGATTATTTGAAAAAGTGATCGATCATTTGGAAAAATAATCGATCATTTGAAAAATTATATATTCTAAAATATAATTTATTTTAATTTCTATAATATATATACATATATATATATATATATATATATAAATGAAAATAAGTTATATTGTGGAATATATATTTTATATTATAGTAATTAATATAAATTATATTTTAGAATATATATATATATATATATATATATATATATATATATATATATATATATATATATATATATATATATACATATATATATATATATATACATATATATATATATATACATATATATATATATATATATATATATATATATATATACATATATATATATATATATATATATATATATATATATATATATATATATATATACATATATATATATATATATATATATATATACATATATATATATATATATATATATATATATATATATATATATATATATATATATATATATACATATATATATATATATATATATATATATATATATATATACATATATATATATATATATATATATATATAATTTTACATCAAAATATATTCAAATAATCGAGACTTTAGATAGCGGTTAAGGTGGAACCGCTATCATATGTTCACTTTTAAGAGCGGTTAATATCTTAACCGCTCTTAAATGTGAACATATGATAGCGGTTCCACGTTAACCGCTATCTAAAGTCTCGATTATTTGAAAAAGTGATCGATCATTTGAAATAGTAATCGATCATTTGAAAAATTATATATTCTAAAATATAATTTATTTTAATTTCTATAAAATATATATAAATTAAAATAAGTTATATTGTGAAATATATATTTTATATTATAGTAATTAATATAAATTATATTTTAGAATATATATATATATATATATATATATATATATATAATTTTACATCAAAATATATTCAAATGATCGAGACTTTAGATAGCGGTTAACGCGAACCGCTATCATATGTTAACTTTTAAGAGTGGTTGCATCTTAACCGCTCTTAAATGTGGAGGTATGATAGCGGTTCCACGTTAACCGCTATCTAAAGTCTCGATTATTTGAAAAAGTGATCGATCATTTGGAAAAGTAATCGATCATTTGAAAAATTATATATTCTAAAATATAATTTATTTTAATTTATATAATATATATGTATATATATATATATATATATATATATATATATATATATATATAATTTTACATCAAAATATATTCAAATAATCGAGACTTTAGATAGCGGTTAAGGTGGAACCGTTATCTTATGTTCACTTTTAAGAGCAGTTAACATTTTAACCGCTCTTAAATGTGAAGATATGTTAGCAGTTCCACGTTAACCGTTATCTAAAGTCTCGATTATTTGAAAAAGTGATCGATCATTTGGAAAAATAATCGATCATTTGAAAAATTATATATTCTATAATATAATTTATTTTAAATTTTATAATATATATATATATATATATATATATATATATATACAATACATATTTTATATTATAGTAATTAATATAAATTATATTTTAGAATAATATATATATATATATATATATATATATATAATTTTACATCAAAATATATTCAAATAATCGAGACTTTAGATAGCGGTTAAGGTGGAACCGCTATCATATGTTCACTTTTAAGAGCGGTTAACATCTTAACCGCTCCTAAATGTGAATATATGATAGCGGTTCCACGTTAACCGCTATCTAAAGTCTCGATTATTTAAAAAAGTGATCGATCATTTCAAATAGTAATCGATCATTTGAAAAAGTATATATTATAAAATATAATTTATTTTAATTTCTATAATATATATATAAATGAAAATAAGTTATATTGTGAAATATATATTTTATATTATAGTAATTAATATAAATTATATTTTAGATATATATATATATATATATATATATATATATAATTTTACATGAAAATATATTCAAATAATCGAGACTTTAGATAGCGGTTAAGGTGGAACCGCTATCATATGTTCACTTTTAAGAGCAGTTAACATTTTAACCACTCTGAAATGTGAAGATATGATAGCGGTTCCACGTTAACCGCTATCTAAAGTCTCGATTATTTGAAAAAGTGATCGATCATTTGGAAAAATAATCAATCATTTGAAAAATTATATATTCTAAAATATAATTTATTTTAATTTCTATAATATATATATATATATATATATATATATATATATATATAAATGAAAATAAGTTATATTCTGGAATTTATATTTTATATTATAGTAATTAATATAAATTATATTTTAGAATATATATATATATATATATATATATATATAATTTTACACCAAAATATATTCAAATAATAGAGACTTTAGATAGCGTTAAGGTGGAACCGCTATCATATGTTCACTTTTAAGAGCGGTTAACATCTTAACCGCTCTTAAATGTGAACATACGATAGTGGTTCCACGTTAACCGCTATCTACAGTCTCGATTATTTGAAAAAGTGATCGATCATTTGAAATAGTAATCGATCATTTGAAAAATTATATATTCTAAAATATAATTTATTTTAATTTCTATAATATATTTATATAAATGAAAATAAGTTATATTGTGGAATATATATTTTATATTATAGTAATTAATATAAATTATATTTTAGAATATATATATATATATATATATATATATATATATGTGATTTTACATCAAAATATATTCAAATAATCGAGACTTTAGATAGCGGTTAACGCGGAACCGCTATCATATGTTCACTTTTAAGAGCGGTTGCATCTTAACCGCTCTTAAATGTGAAGATATGAAAGCGGTTCCACGTTAACCGCTATCTAAAGTCTCGATTATTTGAAAAAGTGATCGATCATTTGGAAAAGTATTTGATCATTTGAAAAATTATATATTCTAAAATATAATTTATTTTAATTTCTATAATATATATATATATATATATATATAAATTGAAATAAGTTAAATTGTGGAATATATATTTTATATTATAGTAATTAATATAAATTATATTTTAGAATATATATATATATATATATATATATATATAATTTTACATCAGAATATATTCAAATAATCGAGACTTTAGATAGCGGTTAAGGTGGAACCGCTATCATATGTTAACTTTTAAGAGCGGTTAACATTTTAACCGCTCTTAAATCTGAAGATATGATAGCGGTTTCACCTTAACCGCTATCTAAAGTCTCGATTATTTGAAAAAGTGATCGATCATTTGGAAAAATAATCGATCATTTGAATAATTATATATTCTAAAATATAATTTATTTTAATTTCTATAATATATATATAAATATATATTCTAAAATATAATTTATATTAATTACTATAATATAAAATATATATTCCACAATATAACTTATTTTCAATATATATATATATATATATATATATATATATATATATATATATATATATATATAATTTTACATCAAAATATGTTCAAATAATCGAGACTTTAGATAGCGGTTAAGGTGGAACCGTTATCATATGTTTACTTTTAAGAGCGGTTAACATTTTAACCGCTCTTAAATGTGAAGATATGTTAGCGGTTCCACGTTAACCGCTATCTAAAGTCTCGATTGTTTGAAAAAGTGATCGATCATTTGGAAAAATAATCGATCATTTGAATAATTATATATTCTAAAATATAATTTATTTTAATTTCTATAATATATATATAAATATATATTCTAAAATATAATTTATATTAATTACTATAATATAAAATATATATTCCACAATATAACTTATTTTCATTTATATATATATATATATATATATATATATATATATATATATATATATATAATTTTACATCAAAATATATTCAAATAATCGAGACTTTAGATAGCGGTTAAGGTGGAACCGCTATCATATGTTCACTTGTAAGAGCGGTTAACATCTTAACCGCTCTTAAATGTGAACATATGATAGCGGTTCCACGTTAACCGCTATCTAAAGTCTCGATTATTTGAAAAAGTGATCGATCATTTGGAAAAATAATCGATCATTTGAAAAATTATATATTCTAAAATATAATTTATTTTAATTTCTATAAAATATATATAAATGAAAATAAGTTATATTGTGGAATATATATTTTATATTATAGTAATTAATATAAATTATATTTTAGAATATATATATATATATATATAATTTTACATCAAAATATATTCAAATAATCGAGACTTTAGATAGCGGTTAAGGTGGAACCGCTATCGTATGTTCACTTTTAAGAGCGGTTAACATTTTAACCGCTCTTAAATGTGAAGATACGATAAGCGGTTCCACGTTAACCGCTATCTAAATTCTCGATTATTTGAAAAAGTGATCGATCATTTGGAAAAATAATCGATCATTTGAAAAATTATATATTCTAAAATATAATTTATTTTAATTTCTATAATATATATATATATATATATAAATCAAAATAAGTTATATTGTGGAATATATATTTTATATTATAGTAATTAATATAAATTATATTTTAGAATATATATATATATATATAATTTTACATCAAAATATATTCAAATAATCGAGACTTTAGATAGTGGTTAACGCTGAATCGCTATCATATGTTCACTTTTAAGAGCGGTTGCATCTTAACCGCTCTTAAATGTGAAGGTATGATATCGGTTCCACGTTAACCGCTATCTAAAATCTCGATTATTTGAAAAAGTGATCGATCATTTGGAAAAGTAATCGATCATTTGAAAAATTATATATTCTAAAATATAATTTATTTTAATTTCTATAATATATATATATATATATATATATCTAAAATATAATTTATATTAATTACTATAATATAAAATATATATTCCACAATATAACTTATTTTCATTTATATATATAATTTCACATCAAAATATATTCAAATAATCGAGACTTTAGATAGCGGTTAAGGTGGAAACGTTATCATATGTTCACTTTTAAGAGCGGTTAACATTTTAACCGCTCTTAAATGTGAAGATATGTTAGCGATTCCACGTTAACCGCTATCTAAAGTCTCGATTATTTGAAAAAGTGATCGATCATTTGGAAAAATAATCGATCATTTGAAAAATTATATATTCTATAATATAATTTATTTTAATTTTTATAATATATATATATATATAAATGAAAATAAGTTATATTGTGGAATATATATTTTATATTATAGTAATTAATATAAAATATATTTTAGAATATATATATATATATATATATATATATATATATATATATATATATATAATTTTACATCAAAATATATTCAAATAATCGAGACTTTAGATAGCGGTTAAGGTGGAACCGCTATCATATGTTCACTTTTAAATGTGAACATATGATAGCGGTTCCACGTTAACCGCTATCTATAGTCTCGATTATTTGAAAAAGTGATCGATCATTTGAAATAGTAATCGATCATTTGAAAATTATATATTATAAAATATAATTTATTTTAATTTTTATAATATATATATATAAATGAAAATAAGTTATATTGTGGAATATATATTGTATATTATAGTAATTAATATATATATATATATATATATATATATATATATATATATGTGTGTGTGAAAATCAGCCAAATTATGTACATAATTACACAAAAAATTATCAATCAATCCTATTCCTAACTACTTGTACAAACTTTTTTGCCCATTTGTTTCTAACCATGTCTATAGTATCCATAGGCAAAGGTTCTATATCTTTAAATGCCTGTAAGAAGTTCACAATAATACAATGGTAAACCCTAAGCAATAAAAATAAAGGAATTGAATATAATAGCAAATGTCAACTTACCTCATTCCAACTATCCTGAATGCTACCAAAAATGATGAGCCACATCCAATACATTACATAGTAGCCGTACTCGTAGCCTCCATTTTGTTTGTTAGACTAAAAATGACTAAATATGTTAAAAATAACTATTAAATTTGAACGTAAATTAATAGATAGTATAATATATATAAAGGCTACTTACTTTGATAAAATTTCAATTTGGAGTTGTGCTTTTACTTGTGTGTTTTCCATCTAATGTACTATAAACCTTTAAAGCACTATATATTGAAAAGAAGGGGCTTAGAAATAGAATAATCAAGATGTTTAGACATAATATAATAAATACTTACTCGTTTACAATATTTTTTAGCTCCATGTCGAGTTTTCTTCCCAATGAGCAGAACCAACACACAAGATTCTCGCTTTGGACAAATAACTAATAGCTGCCAGTGGTTTCGTATATACACATGATTAGAATCTCATAAAAAAACTTGTGTAAAACCGGAAGAGGCTCGGGATAACTTACGAATGATGGTATGCTCCAAGGTAAATATCTCTTTTAGAAACAAGTCATCTAATTCCGCATGTAACCGAGAATTTGATCACGCTTATTCCCGGACTTTTGTATGGATTGAGGCTCGAAGAATCCATACACATGACCAATGCCCCGCTCCACTATCATTTCGTGCATCATCCTAAAATATGCCAATTTAAGTGAACTTATAGCTTATATATTTACTAAAATGAAAAGAGTCATGAAAGATATGAACTTACAATGTCCAAAATTGTAAAACAGCCTATATTTAGACATTGATTGCCCATCCCAATCTCCGGGGCATCGGTGTGGGAAATGTATAGGGGGATATTGCTAGAAGCCATCCCAAATAATGTACAATCCCATGGAACTTGGAATGACTGCAGATACAATTGTGGGGAAAGAGACAAGAGATCAAAAATTGGATTTGGAGAAGTCTCCACAACCGGTGTCTTCTCCTTAGATGCGTAAGGAGTGGCAATAGCTTTACCCAAGTCTTTTGGCTGCCGAACATCCTACATATTTTATAAAATATAATCATAAATAATAAATCAATTTATTTATGTGTTAGATGTATTATAACCATACATATACATACCTTTGCCATGATTGACCTAACTAAATGTCGGGGCCAAGTAATGAAGGTCTGAAGGGCTTGGCCCACTGTCTGCACCTCTTCAGTGGGGATAGGGACACTAGCCGCAACGTCAACCACCTTTTCAACCACTAATTTGACCAAGTTAGGATCCAAAGGCACATTGTGGATGGTTGAAGCCCCTTCATGAACTGATCCATGGGCCACTAGCCTTAGACCTTCATCTACCTCAACCCACAAGCCATATCGATCATCCTTTGTGGATTCGGGATGAATAGATGCCACCTCGAGTGTGACCTCGATAGTGGCTTCAAGCACAACTGCCCTTTGTGCTAACTCTTGGACCTACAAATACAGTAAATTCCAATAAGGACTAAGATTTTAGAAACATAAGTCAAGTACCAATTTGTGGTTGAAAATGCACCTGATGGAGGATGAGCATCGAGCAAATGAAGTACCCATGGAGGTCATACGCAGAACCGCTCCCGCACACGTGCAGTGATGGTCTCCTCAAGTCGTGCGCCGATGGCAGGAGTCAACTCTTCTTCCAATTTTGCCCCGATGGCCGGTGTCAATTTCTCTCGTAAGAGCCATCTCCAAGGCAAGCAATATCTTCTTGGCTCGGGGATGTGGAGGTGCGGATATCCCGTGATGGTGGTCCAAAATACCGTCGGACACCCACACCTTGGCCAACAGCTCGAACACGACCTGGATGTTCCGGTCGTCCAATAGCAAGTGGTCAAGATATCTTGACGACCGTAAGGGATGAAAGTTCCCCGTGTACACCGCTCCTCCAAGGCATCCTACATTATAAAAGTTAATTTTATTAATGAACAAGTTACATATAACTAATTCAAAGTAAATTAACTTCTTTTACTTACAATCCGAGCAGCAATTTCTCGGGCTTCTGCGATGTCATGTCACCAAAAGGCTTTGTACGAGCCCTCTTCCACTTCGGTGACGTTTTGGAGGAGATGGTGGAGGAATCTGCTCTTCGCTTAAACCGGAAGAGGCTAACTCCGACTGTCGAAGTCTCATCTTCTCCTCCATCATCTTCTTTGTCAATAGGTCGTACCCACCACGAGATAGAAGGTGGGGGCGACATTCTTGCTCCGAATGTCTTTTGCTTTTTGTCTTCTTTCCCGCAACATAATTGAACACAATATTAGATACACAACTCATTATAAAATGTTCAAGTCAATTAAGCAATTAACATTACCTCCCACTCGAACCAGTCCTACTATGTACAAACTTCTTCCAAGTGTCCTCATCTATGCCATATCTTTGGCAAGGGGTTAATCCCTTCCTAACTTTGTCCTCAAGCATACACCCATTTAGTGGTCAATGTGGACTTGAACTGTCTCCACATTTTTGCTATGGTCTGTCATTATCTTCCTCCTCACATCCTCAAAATTGACTATATCAAAGTGTTCCTACAAGTAGCAAACAAGTTTTAGTTAACCAATTGATAATAATGTATAAACAATATAAACAACTAAATACACATACTTACAAGAAGATCTTGCCATAACAAGTTCTTCACAGCTTCCTCCACATGATCCCAAGTAGGATGGAGAATATATATCTACACAACATAAACAACATAAGTATCAACAATATATTTGAAATGAAATTAACTTTGAAATAGAATAAATACCTTCTCTCTAGCTAGTGTACCCAAGTAGCTACTAAATTGGGTACTAAAGGGACCCGACACCTTGCCAGTCCTAGGATCAACGGACACATATAACTTCCGGCCGGATATGTGTCTAACGGTCAAGCCTTTCAACCGTGTAGATTGTCGACTCCTCTTACTCGGAAAATGTCTTTCCGGATGCCCGAGGAGATGGTGGTGGAGATGGTGGAGATGGTGGAGGAGATGGTGAAGGACATGCCATTTACCCGTAATGAAAAAAACATAGAATTATATCAATACACATGCAAAGTCTCCTCAATTACATGTTAAAAAAATAAACAAATAGAAACATAACTTAGATTGTATTAATATTTTCCCATATGCCTTCATCATGGTCATTGCGAGTAGCATGAACAAAGTCCTCTTCCAATTGGGATATAGCAATAGGCAACCGTGGTGAATTTTGAATGTTAATAAAATCATCTAATTCTTCTCTATTCTCATTTGTGACATCAATCATTTTTCCTTTGAGGACAACTGACCACCTATCATTTGATGGATCAGTGACATAAAACACTTGTTTTGCCTGGTATGCCATTATGAAGGGTTCTTCCTTATGACCAATCTTGTTTATATCAATCAAAGTATATCCCATTTGGTCTCTTTGGACACCAGTATTGCTATCAACCCATTTACATTTAAATAAAGGCACTTTGAATTTAGTATAGTCGACCTCCCAAATCTCCTCAATGACTCCAAAGTAACTAATTGATGCCATGATGGGGTTTTTGTCCTTTGCACTAGAAAAGTGCATAAATGTTGCCTCAATAGATACTCCACTATTCTGGACTGTACTTTTGTCATCTTGTGCCTTCGTATAGAATGAGTATTTGTTAATGTCATACCCTTTCCAAGTTATAACATTATGTTAGAAAAGTAGTTTTAAATCAAGAGGGGGGGTGAATTGATTTTTGAAAGTTTTTCGCAATAAACAGATTATCTAATTCGAAAATTAAGTTTACTAATCAATTCACGAATCACAAAGCAATTAAACAATATAAGCGCAACAACTGAAATTAAAGAGAGAAAGGTTAGGAAAGATTTCACCGGTAATTTTATACTGGTTCACCCAATACCAGGGCTACGTCCAGTCTCCAGCCAAATTCCAGCTGGGTTCCACTAGAATAGATGTTTTACAGACTCAACAATCTTACACCTACTCTAACACCGGAACCAATTTCCAGTCCTCGACTTTAACCTTTCCACCAAGAACCAAATTCCAGTTCTTGGAAACCTCTGCAACCAAATTCCAGCCGCAGAGAACCCAGTACCCAAATTCCAGGCACCAAACCTTTCACCAAGAACCAAATTCCAGTTCTTGAAAACCTCTACAACCAAATTCCGATTGCAGAGAAACCAAGTGCCCAAATTTCAGGCACCAAACAAGTACAAGAACCAAATTCCAGCTTCCAGTACTCAACCTCTCCACCAAGAACCAAATTCCAGTTCTTGGAAACTTCTACAACCACCTACCAGCTGCAGAAAACTTGTACCCAAATTCCAGGTACAACACAATACAAAATAATGAAAAGAAATTGAAAAGAAGAAACAAGAAAGCTCAAACCGGATTACGCTAATCCACAGTAAGTTTCTTCTTCAAAGGATGCAATATGCCTCAAGAAAGATTTCAAAAATAACTTCACAAAATAGTTGTAATTCTTTCTTGGAAAAAGGTGCTAACAGTTGCTTGATAGATTGCTTTGTTTGTGTAAAAACTGATATTATAAAAGTTCCAAGCAATTCTGTTTATAAAAGAGTATTTTTCAAATCTGCTGCATTAATTAATCTGTTGAAAGTTTGTTTTAATCTGTTGAAATAGCCGTTATAATCTGTTAAAAGTCCTTTCAACCCATTAATGCGTTCTTGCTTCTTTAACAGAATCGTTTTAGCTGATACAACCGTGTTTATATCAGTTAAAACATTTTACAAACTTTTTCTAAGTATAAAACAATCGATTGAATCGCGTATTAATCGATTGATTTGTTTAAAAACCTTCTTATAAAACTTTCCAAGTTATTTTAGCTGATATAAAGTCGTTTTAATCGATGAAAAACCTGCACAGAATTTTTCTAAGTTGTTTTAATCGGTTGAAACGCGTTTTAATCGATTGAAACTCTGTACAAAGATTTTCCAAGTTATTTTAATCGATTGAAATGCGTTTTAATCGATTGAAAAGATTTTCTAAGTTATTTTAATCGATTGAAATACGTTTTAATCGATTGAAATAAGTCTGATCGGTCATAATTCAATTCTGATCGATCATAACCAACTCTGATCGGTCATAATTTCATTATGATCGATCGTCCTGACTTCCAAAGTGGTTTTAATCGATTAAAATGTGTTTTAATCGATTAAAAGCAATCTGATCGCTCATATTTAAAATCTGATCGATTATATTTCATTCTGACCTGTTATATTCGAATTCCAATTGGTCATAAAGGGTTTTAATCGATTAAAAGAAGTTTGTATCGATTAAAATACTGTAAAAACACTTCTTAAAACATTCTAAGTGTTTTTAATTGTTTCTTTTAAAACTATATCAGTTAAAAAATTTGTTAGGAAAGTTCTTTGACAAAATGCTTTTGTTTTTTATTTGTTTAAAACTATTTTTGAGGCATTTTGCAAAATGAGTGAAGAAGCTTTATGCAGTGGAAAAGGTAAAGTGGTTTTACCTAAGCTTTCTGTTAGACACTCTAAATCTTCAGCTCAAATGTCTGAGTGACTTGTTTGACTGCTACAGAGTTGACCCTTGACTTTATCTTTGACTTCATCAAATCAATGAGATCTTTGCTAGGATCACTTTCACATTATATCTAGGCTCATGTGCTAGCCATTTCAGTGTATCAGAGGCATTGTCACTTGAAAATATTTTGCTTTGAAACCAATTGATAAAGTTGTTGTTATGCTCTTTCATCAACCACCTTTCACCCATTTTGGGGTTTAGGTCCTTTAACATTGCTTTATGCGCATCTATGTAAGGAATAACCTCTTCTGTATTGTTCAAAATATACAAGTGGGCGGTGGTCAACTCTACATGATCTTTTGTTTGAATTCTAATACCACGAGTTCCCTTACCATTTAGCCTATCATCATGACGATTTCTAGGTACACCCACAGGTACGACTCTTGCCAAGTAATCTGAACAAAATTCTATGGCTTCTTCTGCAATATACCGCTCAACAATTGAAGCTTCAGGTCTGTATGGATTTTTAGAATACCCTTTGAAGTGAAAGTGATGAAGATCTTAGTGAAATACTTTGGCAAAGATCTCATTGATTTGATGAAGTCAAAGATGGAGTTTAAAGTCAACATTGCAACGGTCAACAAGTCACTCAGATAATAGAGTTAGAAGATTTAGTGTGTCTATAGAAGGCTTAGGTAAAACCACTTTATCTTTTCTGCTGCATGAAGTTTCTTCTCTTAAATGATTTTGCAAAATGCCTCAAAAATCGTTTTAAACAAATTAAAAACAAAGCATTGTGACAAAAGCTTTCTTAATAATGTTTTTAACTGATATAGTTTTGAAAGAACCGATTAAAATCTCTTAGAATGTTCAAAGAAGTAATTTTACAGTATTTTAATCGATACAAATTGCTTTCAATCGATTAAAACCCTTTAGAACCCATTATGACCGATCAGATTTTAAATATGAGCGATCAGAACTTATTTCAATCGATTAAAACATGTTTCAATCGATTAAAATCACTTAAAGGGTCGTAATGATCGATCGAATGCAGCTTATGACCGATCGAAGTTGGTTATGATCGATCGAATTGAATTATGACTGATCAGATCTGCTTCAATCGATTAAAACGCATTTCAATCGATTAAAACAACTTGAAAAATTTTTGTACAGAATTTCAATCGATTAAAACGCTGCTTTCAACCGATTAAAATAACTTGGAAAATTTTTGTACAAAATTTCAATCGATTAAAACGCGTTTCAACCGATTAAAACAACTTGGAAAAATTTTGTACTAAGTTTTAATCGATTAAAACTTCTTTTTATCAGCTTAAAATAACTTGAAAAGTTTTATAAGAAAGTTTTGCAAGTATATCAATCGATTAAAACACGAAACAATCGATTGAATTAAATTAGAAGATTTTTTGAAAAGTGTTTTAATTGATATAACCGTTGCAGTATCAGCTAAAACAATTCTGTTAAAGAATCAAGAACGCATTAATGGATTGAAAGGACTTTTAACAGATTGAAACGACTATTTCAACAGATTAAAACAAACTTTCAACAGATTAATTAATGCAGCAGTTTTGAAAATACTCTTTAAAATCAGAGTTGCTTGAACTTTTTTTAAACACAGATTACACATCAGTTTTTACATATTCTAAAGCAATCAATCAAGCAACGTTAGCACCTTTTTCAAGAAAGATTCGCAACAGTTTTCTTAGTTATTTTGAAAATCTTTCTTGAGGCAACTTGCATTCTTTTGAAGAAGAAACTCTCTGCAGATTTGGATAAACTGGTTTGAGCTTTCTAGTTTCTTCTTTGTCAATTCTTTTTCATTCTTTTGTATTGTGTTGTGCCTGGAATTTGGGCACAAGTTTCTCTGTAGCTGGAAGTTGGTTGTAGAAGTTATCAAGAACTGGAATTTGGTTCTTGGTAAGAGGTTGAGTACAGGAACTGGAATTTGGTTCTTGTGTGTGGTGCCTGGAATTTGGGTACTGGTTTCTCTGCAGCTGGAATTTGGTTGCAGAGGTTATCAAGAGCTGGAATTTGGTTCTTGGTGGAGAGGTTAAGTGCAGGAACTGGAATTTGGTTCTTGTGATAGATTAGGTGTAAGATTGTTGAATCTGTAAAACATTTAATCTAGTGGAACCCAACTGGAATTTGGCCGGAGATCGGACGTAGCCCTGGTATTGGGTGAACCAAGATAAAATACCTGGTGAAATCTTTCTTCACCTTTCTCTCTTTAAATTCAGTTGTCTGCGCTTATTTTAATTGATTGCTTTGAGATTCAAGAATAGATTAGTAAACTTAATTTTCGAATTAGATAATCTGTGAATTGCGAAAACTTTCAAAGATCAATTCACCCCCTCTTGATCTAAAACTACTTTTCTAACATGAAGATCTTCATGTATCGCTCAATTGGGTACATCCACCTCAAATAAACCGGCCCACAAATTCGTATCTCCCTCACAACATGAACTATTAAGTGAATCATTATATCAAAGAATGATGGAGGAAAATACATCTCCAATTGACATAGCACAACCGTAGCCTCATTTTCCAACTCATCTAGTGATTTTTCATCGATAACCTTGGCACAAATAGAATTGAAGAAAAAACATAGTCGCATAATGGCATGTCTAACATTCTTAGGCAATATGTTACGTATAGCCACGGTAACAACTGTTGCATCAAAACATGACAATCATGGGACTTTAATCCAATTAACTTCAGATCTTTCATGGATACAAGACTCTTAATATTTGAAGAGTATCCTTGTGGCACTTTAATACTTGCAAGACAATGACATAAACTACGTTTCTCCTTCTTTGACAAGGTGTGACATGCTCGGTGGTAGATATGTTCTATTGCCTTCAGTGCCTTGGATGTAATTCAGGACGTATTCCCATCTCACAAAGGTCTTGACGTGCTTTGATCCCATCCTTTGACTTTCCTTGAATGTTTAACAATGTGCCAATGAGACTATCACATACATTCTTCTCCACATGCATAACATCAATACAATGTCGTACTTCTAAATGGCTCCAATATGGAAGATCAAAGAAAATTGATCTCTTCTTCCACATGTTCTTGTCGAAGACCTTTTTGGGTCTTTCCAAATGTAATGCTTATGTTCTCCACTCGATCGTAAACTTCTAAACCAGTCAATGGTTCTCTCGGCAATTTCATCCTCCCGTATGCCATTAAAAGCTTTCTTCAGCCTACGGTATGGATGGTCATGCGGAGAAATTTTCTCAGTGCTCGTTATAAACCTGTCTTCTTTCCATGTTTCAATTGTATATAACTGGTCTCTTCTTCACAAATAGGACAAGCATAATGCCCCTTCACACTATACCCACTCAAGTTTCCATAGGCAGGGAAGTCATTAATGGTACAAAATAACATTGCATGCAACTTGAACTTCGCTGCCGATACCCATCAAATGCATCTACTCCTTCCTCCCATAATAGTGTTAAGTCTTCTATCAAAGGACTCAAATACACATCTATGTCATTTCCTGGCTGTCTTAGACCTGAAATCATCATACACAACATGACATATTTGCGCTTCATGCATAACCATGGTGGAAGATTGTAAATCATCAATAAAACGGGTCATGAACTATGGTTACTACTTAAATTTCCAAAAGGATTCATCCCATCTCGTTGCTAATCCAAGTCTAAGGTTTCTTGCATCACTACCAAAACTTGGAAATAGACTGGTCAAAATTCTTCCATTGGGGAGAGTCGATGGATGTCGCATTTGCCCATCACATGTTTTTCTCTTTGAATGCCAAATTAAATTTTCAAGCATCTTCGTGAGCGTACAACCGCCTAAATCTTGGAATTATTGGAAGATACCATAAAACTTTTGCAGGAGGACGTTTTTTACCACTCTCCCGACTACAATCATCACCATCCTTCGCTTTGTAACGTGATACACCACATGTTGGACATTGGTCTAAAGATGAGAATTCTTTCCCGTATAACACACAATCATTAGGGCAAGCATGTATCTTCCTATATTCTAAACCCATCGGACATAGTATCTTTTTCGCTTCATACATACGGTCCAGGCAAGGTGTTATTGTCTCGGGAGCATCTCCTTCAAAAGTTGGAGTAATTCATTAAAACTTGTATCACTCCAACCAAATTTTGCTTTTAGATTGACCAATCTTAACACGGATGACAACCGTGTGAAAGTTGTACATCCGGGATACAAAGGTGTCTCTGAATCGGTCCTCAATGTATCATATATAGATGCATGTGCTTCAAGAAAGCTCTCTTGACCCACATCACAAAGCATGTCCTCTATTCGATCTTCGCAGGTTACATCATCCTCAATAGTTTGTGATACTGTTGGAATATCAACCACTTCACCGTGCCATGTCCATACGGTGTAATTCTTCATCATCCCATCGCAAATAAGATGTTCCCGCGTTGTGTCCATCTCTTGTACTCTGCCATTTACACAATTAACGCATGGGCAATAGATTTTTCCATTCATTTTGGGAGCATTTTGTTCGGCAAATTTCAAAAAGGAGTCAACTCCATTCTCATACTCTTCTGACATGCGACTTGCATTGACCCAAGTTCGATCCATCTAACTACACAAAAAGGCTTGCCTAGATATTCAAGGTTTATTAGAAAAGGTTTAGCAAAACAATACAAAAAAAACGTGTACATCTCATTTCCCACATCAAGATTGGGAAAATAAAACGTGTACATCTACATGAAAGAGTATATACCGCTTCGAAACCGAAAACAAATTTCCAAAAGCCTAAACGATCCTATATCAAATCAAACCATACAAAATCATCCATCATCTTTCTAATGTTCATACACAGAAAATGCTCTAAATAATCCATATTTATGTTAAATGCACGCTGTAAATCATCCATACAACTTAATCTAACCTGATGAGAAGGGGTTTCCTTAGGGAAACGAGGGCTACCACACACACGGCAACAACGGGGGTACGCCGTGTAAGAGCGCGGCGAGTGGGCCGCGTAGGGGTGGCGAGGGGGCAGAGCACGATAGTGAGGACTGAGGCAGCAGAGCACAGCGAACTGAGGTAGCAGTGCACGGCAGTGAGGACTGAAGGAGGGAGGTATGTGGGCACGAAGAAGAAGCAGAAGGAGGGAGGTATGTGGGCACGAAGAAGAAGCAGAAGAACAACTGCGCGCCTTGGAGTCTAGGTATCATAGGACATTCAATGTCGGTTATTAAAAAACCCGACGTGGATAATGCTTTCGACATCAGGTAAATCATGGAACCGACGTTGATTTTGGGATTTCAATGTCGGTTATACATAACCAACGTTAAATTTAAACATTTACCGTCGTCTGTCATCTAACCGACGTTATTTGTCCATTACTACGTTGGATTTTTTATAACCGACGTTAAATATTGTTTCTTAATTACAAGTTTGCCACCGTGTCTTGTACAACGTCGGTCTTCATAAAAACCGACGTTGGATGCTGTCGTAGTAAGTGTTTTCTGTAGTAGTGAAATTTGAACATATGATAGCGGTTCCACGTTAACTGCTATCTAAAGTCTCGATTATTTGAAAAAGTGATCGATCATTTGAAATAATAATCGATCTTTTGAAAAATTATATATTCTAAAATATAATTTATTTTTATTTCTATAATATATAATTAAATGAAAATAAGTTATATTGTGGAATATATATTTTATATTATAGTAATTAATATAAATTATATTTTAGAATATATATATATATATATATATATATATATATAATTTTACATCAAAATATATTCAAATAATCGAGACTTTAGATAGCGGTTAAAGTGGAACCGTTATGATATGTTCACTTTTAAGAGCGGTTAACATTTTAACCGCTCTTAAATGTGAAGATATGATAGCGGTTCCACGTTAACCGCTATCTAAAGTCTCGATTATTTGAAAAAGTGATCGATAATTTGAAATAGTAATCGATCATTTGAAAAATTATATATTCTAAAATATAATTTATTTTAATTTCTATGATATATATATATATATATATATATAAATAAATGAAAATAAGTTATATTGTGGAATATATATTTTATATTATAGTAATCAATAGAAATTATATTTTAGAATATATATATATATATATATATATATATATAATTTTACATCAAAATATATTCAAATAATCGAGACTTTAGATAGCGGTTAAGGTGGAACCGCTATTATATGTTCACTTTTAAGAGCGGTTAACATTTTAACCGCTCTTAAATGTGAAGATATGATAGCGGTTCCACGTTAACCGCTATCTAAAGTCTCGATTATTTTAAAAAGTGATCGATCATTTGGAAAAATAATCAATCATTTGAAAAATTATATATTCTAAAATATAATTTATTTTAATTTCTCTAATATATATATATATATATATATATATATATATCATTTTACATCAAAATAAATTCAAATAATCGAGACTTTAGATAGCGGTTAACGCGAACCGCTATCATATTTTAACTTTTAAGAGCGGTTGCATCTTAACCGCTCTTAAATGTGAAGATATGATAGTGGTTCCACGTTAACCGCTATCTAAAGTCTCGATTATTTGAAAAAGTGATCGATCATTTGGAAAAGTAATCGATCATTTGAAAAATTATATATTCTAAAATATAATTTATTTTAATTTCTATAATATATATATATATATATATATATATATTCTAAAATATAATTTATCTTAATTACTATAATATAAAATATATATTCCACAATATAACTTATTTTCATTATATATATATATATATATATATAGATATAATTTTACATCAAAATATATTCAAATAATCGAGACTTTAGATAGCGGTTAATGTGGAACCGCTATTATATGTTCACTTTTAAGAGTTGTTAACATTTTAACCGCTCTTAAATGTGAAGATATGACAACGGTTCCACGTTAACCGCTATCTAAAGTCTCGATTATTTTAAAAAGTGATCGATCATTTGGAAAAATAATCGATCATTTGAAAAATTATATATTCTAAAATATAATTTATTTTAATTTCTATAATATATATATATATATATATATATATATATATATATAAATGAAAATAAGTTATATTGTAGAATATATATTTTATATTATAGTAATTAATATAAATTATATTTTAGAATATATATATATATATATATATATATATATATATATATATATGTATATCATTTTACATCAAAATATATTCAAATAATCGAGACTTTAGATGGCGGTTAAGGTGGAACCGCTATGATATGTTCACTTTTAAGAGCGGTTAACATCTTAACCGCTCTTAAATGTGAACATATGATAGCAGTTCCACATTAACCGCTATGTAAAGTCTCGATTATTTGAAAAAGTGATCGATCATTTGAAATAATAATCGATCATTTGAAAAATTATATATTCTAAAATATAATTTATTTTAATTTCTATAATATATATATATATATATATATAAATGAAAATAAGTTATATTGTGGAATATATATTTTATATTATAGTAATTATAAATTATATTTTAGATATATATATATATATATATATATATATATATATATATATAATTTTATATCAAAATATATTGAAATAATCGAGACTTTAGATAGCGGTTAACGCGGAACCGCTATCATATGTTCAATTTTAAGAGCGGTTGCATCTTAACCGCTCTTAAATGTGAAGATATGATAGCGGTTTCACGTTAACCGCTATCTAAAGTCTCGATTATTTGAAAAAGTGATCGATCATTTGGAAAAATTATATATTCTAAAATATAATTTATTTTAATTTCTATAATATATATATATATATATATATATATATATATATATTATAAATGAAAATAAGTTATATTGGGGAATATATATTTTATATTATAGTAATTAATATAAATTATATTTTAATATATATATATATATATATATATATATATATATATATATATATATATATATATATATATATATATATATTTACATCAAAATATATTCAAATAATCGAGACTTTAGATAGCGGTTCCACGTTAACCGCTATCTAAAGTCTCGATTATTTGAAAAAGTGATCGATCATTTGAAATAGTAATCGATCATTTGAAAAATTATATATTCTAAAATATAATTTATTTTAATTTCTATAATATATATGTAAATGAAAATAAGTTATATTTTGGAATATATATTTTATATTATAGTAATTAATATAAATTATATTTTAGAATATATATATATATATATATATATATATATATATATATAACTTTACATCAAAATATATTCAAATAATCGAGACTTTAGATAGCGGTTAACGCGGAACCGCTTATCATATGTTCACTTTTAAGAGCGGTTGCATTTTTAACCGCTCTTAAATGTGAAGATATGATAGCGGTTCCACGTTAACCACTATCTAAAGTCTCGATTATTTGAAAAAGTGATCGATCATTTGGAAAAGTAATCGATCATTTGTAAAATTATATATTCTAAAATATAATTTATTTTAATTTCTATAATATATATATATATATATATATATATATATATATAAATGAAAATAAGTTATATTGTGGAATATATATTTTATATTATAGTAATTTATATAAATTATATTTTATATATATATATATATATATATAATTTTACATCAAAATATATTCAAATAATCGAGACTTTAGATAGCGGTTAAGGTGGAACCGCTATCATATGTTCACTTTTAAGAGCGGTTAACATTTTAACCGCTCTTAAATGTGAAGATATGATAGCGGTTCCACGTTAACCGCTATCTAAAGTCTCGATTATTTGAAAAAGTGATCAATCATTTTAAAAATTATATATTCTAAAATATAGTTTATTTTAATTTCTATAATATATATATATATATATATATATATATATAAATGAAAATAAGTTATATTGTGGAATATATATTTTATATTATAGTAATTAATATAAATTATATTAAAAATATATATATATATATATATATATATATAATTTTACATCAAAATATATTCAAATAATCGAGACTTTAGATAGCGGTTAAGGTGGAACCGCTATGATATGTTCACTTTTAAGAGCGGTTAATGTGACACCTTTAATACCAACATTCACTTTATTATGATTTATTAATTATTATTGGTTCCTCTTAGTATTTGATTACCAATACACTCTTGTAGAAGTAAGGTACACAATAATTAGAACATACACTTAGTGATTAATATACATATCATTCATAAGTATCAAGTATAAATAGATAGTAAATATACACAAAGTCATCCCAAAATACACCTAACAAGGGTTCACAAGACTAGAGCAAACAAACTAACTAGACAAACTAACTATACAACCTAACTAAAGAGGAGATATATTTCGTACGTCCACTAAAATGAAGTATCTCTTGTAGCACTGTAGTGGTGTCCGATCAAGTTCTCTACTTAGTACTTGCAGTGATCGTATTTAAACTTTACTTGGAGAAGATATCGGGGATGAGTTGTGTTCAACGTCACCTATGCAAACATTTCATAATAACAATACATGCACAGAAAGGGTAAGACAACTTTATATTCACTTAGAGCATGCAAATAACATTGAGTTAATTAGAAATTACACATACAAACATACTAGTAATCAGCACACAAATGATATGATATTATGAATGCAATATATGCACTAATCTTTTCTAGGACACATCCTAGTATGCAAGACCATGGGGATCCCAAAACCACTTTCTCTTTTCTCTTTTTGTTTTGTTTTTTTTTTCTTTTCTTTTCGAGAAGGATCAGGAGTTTCACTGGAACCTCTCACCGCCTCGCGGTAGTATACTCATAATTACTTGTCCAGCTCAACTGATCATGAGAAACCATGGGGCTTTAGTCAGGATAATCAAGCTTGGTAGTGAGAGTCTCACAGCTTAGGTAGCGAGCCTGAGCCACATATGAGCTCGATCACACTCAATCATCCCCGAGGTTAGCATGGAACCGACCCCGATTTTCCATATCCTCCTCATACACTCAATCTCTCGACTCATGAACATGATGCATGACTTATCATAACTTCTTCACGCTCTTTCAAATTTGTTTCACCTCATTATACTTAAGTCACATCTTAACTTCTTCAAAATAATACTAGGTTATTTCTTAAGAAAAATCCGACATAGTTTCCCCGTAAATCGGACATTCCCAAAAATTTTTAACACCTCGCAAAATAACCAAAAACAGCCCGTAACACTTCTACTTTTCACCAAACCATCCTTCCACATCATCATATTCATCATCACTCAAAATTATAATTTTCTCAATTTTAATTTATTTTTCTTAAATAATAATAATAATTGCAAATAATTTCCTCAAAATTATTAAAAATTCATTTTCACTTACAATTACTTGTTTTCTCCTAGATCAAAATTATTCCAATACTTTTGAAAAATATTTATTAATTAAATAAAAATATAAAAATTCACTTCATAATTAAATTATAAAATTCAATTTAATATATCAAAAAAATAGTTTTCTTTCTCACATAGTTCATTTCTCACACCTTTCCTCCATTCCACCAACTTATACAATGCAATTCTACATACTAATTCATCTTAACAAAAACATTCCACAATAATTTTTTACTTATCATGCTTCATAACATACATACAATATATCTCAATAATCAATTTAAAACAATTATCATAATACTAAACATAGAAATAGGCTAATTCTCAATCTAAATTCATCAATAAATCATATAAATTTACTAATGATTAAGCAATTGATTCAAACAACATTCATGGATGCCTTATAATCATACAAGGTTCCATACACTCAAGTTGCTCCATTTAGAAGCCATAAAATTCACATAATCTTAAAACTTTAAAAATTCATAAAAATAGAATTAGCATTCAAATAATTCCAAATAAATTTCTAATTAGCTTAGAAGTAAAGGGACTTCTTCTCAATGCTATTTCAAGCAAAAGTGAATTATAAAAGTTATCCTACCCCTTACCTTATGTTGTAACTTGGTGAAGAGTAACTCTTGATCAAATAATCTATCAAGTCTTTGGTTCTCCTCTTTGCACCTCTAAGTAGCCTCCTACATGCCAATTAAATACCCCAATTAAATCCTTAATTCCAACCATATTAGACCTCTAAAATCTCACATCCTTCATAGCCTAAAATTCTAAAATTCAAGACTATGGTTCTTTGAGTTATAAAATCATTTCTAGGGCCTAAATTGATGCTAATGGAATTAATACAAGTAGAAGAGAGTAATGGAAGTAATACACTTAGAGTAGGAAGAATCCTAATAACAAATATGGACAAGGTTCAGTATTTCAGAATTTTCTAGAGTTATATAAGCTGTTTTGGCATGAGGTAAGAGCCAAAATTTCAATAACTTAATTACCTACAATATTGATGAAGGAAATAAATTCAAATACCCTGTAGAATAAATGCAGTTTTTCAGTTTACAGTAGTTGTTTCCAACATGGCTCAACTACAATAACACTCTGAACATGCCTTGGTAATTTGACTATAACTCATGCTACACATAAGCTATTGACATGAAACAAATTTCTAAATTTCTGAAATATAATTTCCTACAACTTTTATTAAGGAATCAAGTCCTAATTTCACACACATCAATCCCAGTAATTCAAAAACCGAGGCTATTGAAACAGGGCAACCTCTTAACTTCACAGCTATAACACTTGACAGTAAAATGAACATAACTTGAGCTACAAATATCCGTTTGATGTGAAACAAGTTTCTAAATTTCTATAACTTAAAGGGCTACAACTTTTATGAAGATACCAATTCCTAATTCTGTTCACAAAAGTCCCAAAATTCAATGAACAGTGACTTACGAATTAGGGTGCTTAAGGTTTTTAGCTGAATCACTTCTAATCCTCAATTCTAAGTATTATTCTAGTGTCCTAGGTGTAAAACCTACAATAACACTCTTTCTACTCCCATTCAAGCTTAACCAAGTGAGGAAAAAAATTTGAAAATGCATCGTTTTGAAAAATAAAACCGTAGAAATGTAGAGGAGATTGAGATAAACCAACTTACCTCTTAGAGTTTCTCAAGAAAATCAATATTTCCCCCTCAAAATCAAACTTGAAAGTGAGGAGGGTTTGAGAGAAAGCGAGAAATGAGAGAAAAGAAGAAGTTACGGGAGTTGCAGAGTGAATGTCTTTTTGAAAATCAAAATCTTATTTTTTATATATATTATTATTTTATTATTATTATTTTTTATTTATTTTTATTTTTAATTCCAGTAAAATTTCTAGAAAATCACAAATAATCTAACAAACATAAAACTCTATAGTCACTTTCCCCAATTCCTAATAATTTAATTATTAAAATTTTGACAAAAATTTTAAACGTATTGAGAATTAGGATGTTACAATTCTCCCTCACTTAAAAAAATTTCGTCCTCGAAATTTGCGTACCTTATAGGAAAAGATGAGGGTGAGATTCCCTCATTTTGCTCTCTAACTCCCACGTTGCATCTTCATCACCTATTCCACTCCATACGACCTTAACTAGAGGTATATCTTTTCCACGTAAGTGTTTCATCCTTTGATCCACGATACACGCAGGTGGTGCTTCATAGGTTAGATTATCCTTCAATTGTACTGTATCGAGTTCAATGATGTGAGAAGGATCAGAAATATACTTCCTGAGTTGTGAGACATGAAAAACATTATGGAGGTTTGAAAGAATTGGATGTAAGACTATTTGATAAGCCACAAGACCAATCTTTTTTAGAATTTGGTAAGGACCAATAAATTTTGGAGTGAGTTTTCGAGATTTCAGAGCTCGTCCAACTCCAGTAGTAGGTGTAACTCTCAAGAATACATGGTCACCCTCTTCAAATTCCAACGACTTTCTCCTCTTGTCATAATAACTCTTTTGTCTACTCTGTGATGTCTTCATCTTTTCTTGAATGATCTTCACTTTATCAGTAGTTTGTTGCACAATTTCTGGTCCCAAAATAAGATTCTCTCTTGAGTCATACCAGCATAAAGGTGTCCTACACTTCCTTCCATAAAGAGCTTCATATGGTGCCATCCCAATACTTGTATGAAAACTGTTATTGTAGGTGAATTCAATCAAATGCAGAGACTTGTCCCAAGTATCCTTGAATTCCATAATGCAAGCTCGTAGAAGGTCTTCAAGAGATTGAATTGTTCTTTCTGACTGTCCATCCGTCTGCGGATGATAAGTTGAACTCAATCGAAGCTTTGTCCCTAATGCTTGTTGCAAACTTCCCCAAAACTTGGAAGTAAAACATGGATCTCTGTCAGATACAATACTTAAAGGTATGTCGTGTAACCTCACTATCTCCTTAAGATATACTTGTGTCAATTTTTCCAATGAATAACGAATGTTGATAGGTAGAAAATGCGCTGACTTAGTCAATCTGTCAATAATTACCCAAATTGCATCATATCTTGTAGGAGTTCTTGGCAATCCAGTTACGAAATCCATTGTTATGTTGTCCCATTTCCATTCTGGGATATCCAAAGATTGTAACATTCTCGTGGGCCTTTGATGTTCAACCTTTACTTTCTGACATACCAAACAAGATGCTACGTACTCGCCACTCGATCTTTTCATTCCCGACCACCAAAATAACTTCTTCAAATTTTGGTACATCTTGGTAGTTCCTGGGTGAATACTCAACTTACTCTTATGGGCTTCCTCTAAAATCATCTTCTTGATTTCATCATCTTGCGGAATACAAATTCGATCTCCGAATCTCAAAATTCCACTCGTGTCTTCCCGAAAATCGTTTTCTTTTCCTTGAGATACCAAAGTCTTCTTGCCTTGCAAAAATTCATCTCGTTAATTGTGCTGCCTTAACTTGTTCAAGAAAATTGCTAGTTATCTTCAAAGTTCCAAACTTAAAACTTTTGGGAGTTATCTCCATAACTAAATTCAAATCTCTCAATTTTTTCACCAAGTCCAATTCTCTGACCATCATTGCTAACATATACAAAGACTTTCGGCTTAAAGCATCTGCCACTACATTGGCTTTCCCGAGGTGATAATGAAGTTCAAAGTCATAGTCCTTCAAAAATTCTGTTCACCGACGTTGCCTCATATTCAACTCTTTTTGATCAAACAAATACTTAAGACTCTTATGATCACTGAAAACTTCAAATCTTGCACCGTATAGATAATGTCTCCAAATCTTCAATGCAAACACCACAGCTGCCAACTCGAGATCATGTGTAGGGTAATTTACTTCATGCGCTCTCAATTGCCTTGAAGCATATGCCACTACATTTCTATTTTGCATTAATACACAGCCTAACCCTTGCTTCGATGCATCATAATACACTTCAAAATTCTCATGAGGGTTTGGAAGTATCAATAATGGAGCAGAAGTCAATTTATCTTTCAACTTTTGAAAATTCTCCTCACACTGACTCGTCCATACAAAGGGTTGTCCTTTACGAGTCAACTTGGTCAAAGGTAAGGCTATCTTTGAGAATCCCTCAATGAATCTCCTATAATAACCAGCTAGACCCAAAAAGCTACGAATCTCGGTAATACTCTTTGGTCTTTCCCATTGCAATACAGCTTTCCACTTTCATCGGATCTACGTAAATGCCATCTTTATTAATCACATGACCTAAATAACTCACCTTCTCCAACCAAAACTCACACTTTTCCAACTTAGCATACAACTGTTTCTCCTTCAAAACTTCCAACACTGCTTGGAGATGTTCTGCATGTTCTTCCTTAGTCTTAGAATAAATCAAAATGTCATCAATGAATACTACCACAAACTTATCCAAATATGGATGAAAGATCCTATTCATGTAATCCATGAATATCGCAGTAGCATTAGTCACACCAAATGGCATAACCAAATATTCATAGTGTCCATATCGGGTCCTGAAAGCAGTCTTCGGTATGTCCTCTGGCTTAACCCTAATCTGATGATATCCTGACTTCAAATCAATCTTGGAAAATATAGTTGCACCTCTCAGATGATCCATCAAATCATCAATTCTTGGTAACGGATACTTATTCTTGATTGTAACCTTATTTAGTTGACGATAATCCACACACAATCTCATTGTTCCATCTTTCTTCTTCACCAACAAGACTGGAGCACCCCAAGGAGAAACGCTTGGTCTCACAAACTGCTTTTCCAACATCTCTTCTAACCGCTTCTTCAATTCCGATAATTCCAATGGTGACATTCTATATGGAGCTATTGAAATAGGTCCGACTCCAGGGATCAAATCTATTGCAAATTCAACTTCTCGTTCGGTGGTAATCCAGGAATATCATCCGGAAATACTTCGTGGTAGTCACACACAATAGGCAGATTCTCTATTCTAAATTCTTTTTCTCCTTTTAGAGAGAGTAACACCATACATAACTGCGCTCCCTCTTTCAAAGAAGCATTAACTTGGCTCGCAGTAACACCACGTTAACCGCTATCTAAAGTCTCGATTATTTGAAAAAGTGATCGATCATTTGGAAAAGTAATCAATCATTTGTAAAATTATATATTCTAAAATATAATTTATTTTAATTTCTATAATATATATATATATATATATATAAATGAAAATAAGTTATATTGTGGAATATATATTTTATATTATAGTAATTAATATAAATTATATTTTAGAATATATATATATATATATATATATATAATTTTACATTAAAAGATATTCAAATAATCGAGACTTTAGATAGCGGTTAAGGTGGAACCGCGATCATATGTTCACTTTTAAGAGTGGTTAACATTTTAACCGCTCTTAAATTTGAAGATATGATAGCGGTTCCACGTTAACCGCTATCTAAAGTCTCGATTATTTGAAAAAGTGATCGATTATTTGAAAAATTATATATTCTAAAATATAATTTATTTTAATTTCTATAATATATATATATATATATATATATATATATATTTAAATATAATTTATATTAATTACTATAATATAAAATATATATTCCACAATATAACTTATTTTCATATATATATATATATATATATATATATAATTTTACATCAAAATATATTCAAATAATCGAGACTTTAGATAGCGGTTAAGGTGGAACCGCTATCATATGTTCACTTTTAAGAGCGGTTAACATCTTAACCGCTCTTAAATGTGAACATATGATAGCGGTTCCACGTTAACCGCTATCTAAAGTCTCGATTATTTGAAAAAGTCATCGATCTTTTAAAAAATTATATATTCTAAAATATAATATATTTTAATTTCTATAATATATATAAATGAAAATAAGTTATATTGTGGAATATATATTTTATATTATAGTAATTAATATAAATTATATTTTAGAATATATATATATATATATATATATATATATTATATCAT
>OY731402.1:19337342-19437342 GCA_963425845.1 Sphenostylis stenocarpa | reverse complement strand
GGTTAGGCTGTGTATTAATGCAGAATAGAAATGTAGTTGCATATGCTTCAAGGCAGTTGAGACCGCATGAAGTAAATTACCCTACACATGATCTCGAGTTGGCAGCTGTGGTGTTTGCATTGAAGATTTGGAGACACTATCTATACGGTGCAAGATTTGAAGTTTTCAGTGACCATAAGAGTCTTAAGTATTTGTTTGATCAAAAAGTGTTGAATATGAGGCAACGTCGGTGGACGGAATTTTTGAAGGACTATGACTTTGAACTTCATTATCACCCCGGGAAAGCCAATGTAGTGGCGAGATGCTTTAAGCCGAAAGTCTTTGTATATGTCAACAATGATGGTCGGAGAATTGGACTTGGTGGAAAAATTGAGAGATTTGAATTTAGCTATGGAGATAACTCCCAAAAGTTTTAAGTTTGGAACTTTGAAGATAACTAGCAATTTTCTTGAACAAGTTAAGGCAGCACAATTAACGAGATGAATTTTTGCAAGGCAAGAAGACTTTGGTATCTCAAGGAAAAGAAAACGATTTTCAGGAAGACACAAGTGGAATTTTGAGATTCGGAGATCGAATTTGTATTCCGCAAGATGATGAAATCAAGAAGATGATTTTAGAGGAAGCCCATAAGAGTAAGTTGAGTATTCACCTAGGAACTACCAAGATGTACCAAGATTTGAAGAAGTTATTTTGGTGGTCGGGAATGAAAAGATCAGTGGCGAGTACGTAGCATCTTGTTTGGTATGTCGAAAGTAAAGGTTGAACATCAAAGGCCCACGGGAATGTTACAATCTTTGGATATTCCAGAATGGAAATGGGACAGACATAGCAATGGATTTCAGTAATCGCATTGCCAATAACTCCTACAAGATATGATGCAATTTGGGTAATTATTGATAGATTGACCAAGTCAGCACATTTTCTACCTATCAACATTCGTTATTCATTGGAAAAATTGACACAAGTATATCTTAAGGAGATAGTGAGGTTACACGATGTACCTTCAAGTATTGTATCTGATAGAGATCCACGTTTTACTTCCAAGTTTTGGGGAAGTTTGCAACAAGCATTAGGGACAAAGCTTCGATTGAGTTCGGCTTATCATCCGCAGACGGATGGACGATCGAAAGAACAATTCAATCTCTTGAAGACCTTCTACGAGCTTGCATTATGGAATTCAAGGATACTTGGGACAAGTCTCTGCATTTGATTGAATTCACCTACAATAACAGTTTTCATACAAGTATTGGGATGGCACCATATGAAGCTCTTTATGGAAGGAAGTGTAGGACACCTTTATGCTTGGTATGACTCGGGAGAGAATCTTATTTTGGGACCAGAAATTGTACAACAAACTACCGATAAAGTAAAGATCATTCAAGAAAAGATGAAGACAGACACAGAGTAGACAAAAGATTTATTATGACAAGAGGAGAAAGTCGTTGGAATTTGAAGAGGGTGACCATGTATTCCCGAGAGTTACGCCTACTACTGGAGTTGGAAGAGCTCGAAATCTCGAAAACTCACCCCAAAATTTATTGGTCCTTACCAAATTCTAAAAAGATTGGCCTTGTGGCTTATCAAATAGCCTTACCTCCAATTCTTTCAAACCTCCATAATGTTTTTCATGTCTCACAACTCGGAAAGTATATTTCGATCCTTCTCACATCATTGAACTCGATACGAGTACAATTGAAGGATAATCTAACCTATGAAGCACCACCTGCGTGTATCGTGGATCAAAGGATGAAACACTTACGTGGAAAAGATATACCTCTAGTTAAGGTCGTATGGAGTGGAATAGGTGATGAAGATGCAACATGGGAGTTAGAGAGCAAAATGAGGGAATCTCACCCTCATCTTTTCCCATAAGGTAAGCAAATTTCGAGGACGAAATTTTTTTTTTTAGTGGGGGAGAATTGTAACATCCTAATTTTCAGTAACTCTACAACTTTTTTCAAAAATTTTATTAATTAAATTATTAAGAATTGGGAAAAGTGACTATAGAGTTTTATGTTGGTTAGATTATTTGTGATTTTTAGAAATTTTCTGGAAAAAAAAATATAATAAAATAATAATAATAAAATAATAATATAAAAAAAAAAGTGATTTTGACTTTTAAAAAAGTATTCTCCCTGTTACTTCCGTAAGTTCTTCCCTTCTCTCATTTTCTCACTTTCTCTCAAACCCTTCTCACTTTGGAGTTTGATTTTGAGGGGAAAATATTGATTTTCTTGAGAAACTCCAAGAGGTAAGTTTGTTTCTCTCAATCTTCTCTACATTTCTACCGTTTTATTTTTTAAAACGGTGCATTTTCAAAAAAATTCCTCACTTGGCTAAGCTTGAATGGGAGTAGAAAGAGTGTTATTGTAGGTTTTACACCTAAGACACTAGAATAATACTTAGAATTGAGGATTAGAAGTGATTAAGCTAAAAACCTTAAGCACCCTAATTCGTAAGTCACTGTTTATTGAATTTTGGGACGTTTGTGAACAGAATTAGGAATTAGTATCTTCATAAAAGTTGTAGCCCTTTAAGTTATAGAAATTTAGAAACTTGTTTCACATCAAACGGATATTTGTAGCTCAAGTTATGTTCATTTTACTGTCAAGTGTTATAGCTGTGAAGTTAAGAGGTTGCCCTGTTTCAACAGCCTCGGTTTTTGAATTACTGGGATTGATACGTGTGAAATTAGGACTTGATTCCTTCATAAAAGTTGTAGAAAATTATATTTCTGAAATTTAGAAATTTGTTTCATGTCAATAGCTTATGTGTAGCATGAGTTATGGTCAAATTACCAAGGCATGTTCAGAGTGTTATTGTAGTTGAGCCATGTTGAAAACAACCAATGTAAACTGAAAAACTGCATTTATTCTATAGGGTATTTGAATTTATTTCCTTCATCAATATTGTAGGTAATTAAGTTATTGAAATTTTGGCTCTGACCTCATGCCAAAACAGCTTATATAACTCTAGAAAATTCTGAAATACTGAACCTTGTCCATATTTGTTATTAGGATTCTTCCTACTCTAAGTGTATTACTTCCATTACTCTCTTCTACTTGTATTAATTCCATTAGCATCAATTTAGGCCCTAGAAATGATTTTATAACTCAAAGAACCATAGTCTTGAATTTTAGAATTTTAGGCTATGAAGGAGGTGAGATTTTAGAGGTCTAATATGGTTGGAATTAAGGATTTAATTGGGGTATTTAATTGGCATGTAGGAGACTACTTAGAGGTGCAAAGAGGAGACCCAAAGACTTGATAGATTATTTGATCAAGAGTTACTCTTCACCAAGTTACAACATAAGGTAAGGGGTAGGATAACTTTTATAATTCATTTTTGCTTGAAATAGCATTGAGAAGAAGTCCCTTACTTCTAAGTTAATTAGAAATTTATTTGGAATTATTTGAATGCTATTTCTATTTTTATGAATTTTTAAAGTTTTGAGATTATGTGAAATTTATGGCTTCTAAATGGAGCAACTTGAGTGTATGGAACCTTGTATGATTATAAGGCATCCATGAATGTTGTTTGAATCGATTGCTTAATCATTAGTAATTTTATATGATTTATTGATGAATTTAGATTGAGAATTAGCCTATTTCTATGTTTAGGATTCTGATAATTGCTTTAAATTGATTATTGAGATATATTGTATGTATGTTATGAAGCATGATAAGTAGAAAATTATTGTGCAATATTTTTGTTAAGATGGATTAGCATATAGAATTGCATTGTATAATTTGGTGGAATGGAGGAAAGGTGTGAGAAATGAACTATGTGAGAAAGAAAACTATTTTTTTTTATATATTAAATTGAATTTTATAATTTAATTATGAAGTGAATTTTTATATTTTTATTTAATTAATAAATATTTTTCAAAAGTATTGGAATAATTTTGATCTAGGAGAAAACAAGTAATTGTAAGTGAAAATGAATTTTTAATAATTTTGAGGAAATTATTTGCAATTATTATTATTATTTAAGAAAAATAAATTAAAATTGAGAAAATTATGATTTTGAGTGATGATGAATATGATGAGGTGGAAGGATGGTTTGGTGAAAAGTAGAAGTGTTCTGGGCTGTTTTTGGTTATTTTACAGGTGTTAAAAATTTTGGGAATGTCCGATTTACAGGGAAACTCGTCGATTTTTCTTAAGAAATAACCTAGTATTATTTTGAAGAAGTTAAGATGTGATTTAAGTATAATGAGGTGAAACAAATTTGAAAGAGTGTGAAGAAGTTATGATAAGTCATGCATCATGTTCATGAGTCGGAGATTGAGTGTATGAGGAGGATATGGAAAATCGGGGTCGGTTCCATGCTAACCTCGGGGATGATTGAGTGTGATCGAGCTCATATGTGGCTCGTGCTCGCTACCTAAGCCGTGAGACTCTCACTATCAAGCTTGATTATCCCGACTAAAGCCCCGGGGTTTCTCATGATCGGTTGAGCTGGACAAGTAATTATGAGTATACTACCGCAAGGCGGTGAGAGGTTCCAAGTGAAACTCCCGATCCTTCTCGAAAAGAAAAAAAAAGAAAAGAGAAAGTGGTTTTGGGATTCCCATGGTCTTGCATACTAGGATGTGTCTTAGAAAAGATTAGTGAATACATTGCATTCATAATATCATATCATTTGTGTGCTGATTACTAGTATGTTTGTATATGTAATTTCTAATTAACCCAATGTTATTTGCATGCTCTAAGTGAATATAAAGTTGTCTTACCCTTTCTGTGCATGTATTGTTATTATGAAATGTTTGCATAGGTGACGTTGAACACAACTCATCCCCGGTATCATCTCCAAGTAAAGTTTAAATACGATCATTGCAAGTACTAAGTAGAAGACTTGATCGGACACCACTACAGTGCTACAAGAGATACTTCATTTTAGTGGACGTACAAAATATATCTCCTCTTTAGTTGGGTTGTATAATTAGTTTGTCTAGTTAGTTTGTTTGCTCTGGTATTGTGAACCCTTGTTAGGTGTATTTTGGGATGACTTTATGTATATTTACTATCTAGTTATACTTGACACTTATGAATGATATGTATATTAATCACTAAGTGTATGTTCTAATTATTGTGTACCTTACTTCTACAAGAGTGTATTGGTAATCAAATATTAAGAGGAACCAATAATAATTAATAAATCATAATAAAGTGAATGTTAGTATTAAAGGTGTCACAATAGCGGTTCCACGTTAACCGCTATCTAAAGTCTCGATTATTTTACAAAGTGATCGATCATTTGAAATAGTAATCGATCATTTGAAAAATTATATATTCTAAAATATAATTTATTTTAATTTCTATAAAATATATATAAATGAAAATAATGTTATATTGTGGAATATATATTTTATATTATAGTAAGTAATATAAATTATATTTTAGAATATATAAATATATATATATATATATAATTTTATATCAAAATATATTCAAATAATCGAGACTTTAGATAGCGGTTAAGGTGGAACCACTATCATATGTTCACTTTTAAGAGCGGTTAACATTTTAACCGCTTTTGAATGTGAAGATATGATAGCGGTTCCACGTTAATCGCTATCTAAAGTCTCGATTATTTGAAAAAGTGATCGATCATTTGAAAAAATAATCGATCATTTGAAAAATTATATATTCTAAAATATAATTTATTTTAATTTCTATAATATATATATATATAAATTAAAATAATGTTATATTGTGGAATATATATTTTATATTATAGTAATTAATATAAATTATATTTTAGAATATATATATATATAAATATATATATATATATATATATATAATTTTACATCAAAATATATTCAAATAATCGAGACTTTAGATAGCGGTTAAGGTGGAACCGCTATCATATGTTCACTTTTAAGAGCGGTTAACATCTTAACCGCTCTTAAATGTGAACATATAATAGCGGTTCCACGTTAACTCGCTATCTAAAGTCTCGATTATTTGAAAAAGTTATCGATCATTTGAAATAGTAATCGATCATTTGAAAAATTATATATTCTAAAATATAATTTATTTTAATTTCTATAATATATATACAAATGAAAATAAGTTATATTGTGGAATATATATTTTATATTATAGTAATTAATATAAATTATATTTTAGAATATATATATATATATATATATATATATAATTTTACATCAAAATTTATTCAAATAATCGAGACTTTAGATAGTGGTTAACGCGGAACCGCTATCATATGTTCACTTTTAAGAGCGGTTGCACCTTAACCGCTCTTAAATGTGAAGATATGATAGCGGTTCCACGTTAACCGCTATCTAAAGTCTCGATTATTTGAAAAAGTGATCGATCATTTGGAAAAGTAATCGATCTTTTGAAAAATTATATATTCTAAAATATAATTTATTTTAATTTCTATAATATATATATATATATATATATATATAAATGAAAATAAGTTATATTGTGGAATATATATTTTATATTATAGTAATTAATATAAATTATATTTCGAATATATATATATATATATATATATATATATATATATACATCAAAATATATTCAAATAATCGAGACTTTAGATAGCGGTTAACGCGGAACCGCTTATCATATGTTCACTTTTAAGAGCGGTTGCATCTTAACCGCTCTTAAATGTGAAGATATGATAGCGGTTCCACGTTAACCGCTATCTAAAGTCTCGATTATTTGAAAAAGTGATCGATCATTTGGAAATGTAATCGATCATTTGAAAAATTATATATTCTAAAATATAATTTATTTTAATTTCTATAATATATGTAATATATATATATATATATATATATATAAATGAAAATAAG
Organism: Sphenostylis stenocarpa; assembly: GCA_963425845.1. Classification (NCBI taxonomy): domain Eukaryota; kingdom Viridiplantae; phylum Streptophyta; class Magnoliopsida; order Fabales; family Fabaceae; genus Sphenostylis; species Sphenostylis stenocarpa. The sequence continues at coordinate 19,430,503 of OY731402.1, read as the reverse complement.
TTATATTGTGGAATATATATTTTATAATATAGTAATTAATATAAATTATATTTTAGAATGTATATATATATATATATATATATATATATATATATATAATTTTACATCAAAATATATTCAAATAATCGAGACTTTAGATAGCGGTTAAGGTGGAACCGCTATCATTTGTTCACTTTTAAGAGCGGTTAACATCTTAACCGCTCTTAAATGTGAACATATGATAGCGATTCCACGTTAACCAATATCTAAAGTCTCGATTATTTGAAAAAGTGATCGATCATTTGAAAAATTATATATTCTAAAATATAATTTATTTTAATTTCTATAATATATATATAAATGAAAGTAAGTTATATTGTGGAATATATATTTTATATTATAGTAATTAATATAAATTATATTTTAGAATATATATATATATATATATATATATATATAATTTTACATCAAAATATATTCAAATAATCGAGACTTTAGATAGCGGTTAAGGTGGAACCACTATCATATGTTCACTTTTAAGAGCGGTTAACATCTTAACCGCTCTTAAATGTGAACATATGATAGCGGTTCCACGATAACCGCTATCTTAAGTCTCGATTATTTGAAAAAGTGATCGATCATTTGAAATAGTAATCGATCATTTGAAAAATTATATATTCTAAAATATAATTTATTTTAATTTCTATAATATATATATAAATGAAAATAAGTTATATTGTGGAATATATATTTTATATTATAGTAATTAATATAAATTATATTTTAGAAATATATATATATAATTTTACTTCAAAATATATTCAAATAATCGAGACTTTAGATAGCGGTTAAGGTGGAACGGCTATCATATGTTCACTTTTAAGAGCGGTTAACATTTTAACCGCTCTTAAATGTGAAGATATGATAAGCGGTTCCATGTTAACCGCTATCTAAAGTCTCGATTATTTGAAAAAGTGATCGATCATTTGAAAAAATAATCGATAATTTTAAAAATTATATATTCTAAAACATAATTTATTTTAATTTCTATAATATATATATATATATATATATATATATATATATAAATGAAAATAAGTTATATTGTGGAATATATATTTTATATTATAGTAATTAATATAAATTATATTTTAGAATATATATATATATATATATATATATATATATATATATATATATATATATATATATATATATATATATATATGTATATATATATATATATATATATATATATATATATATATATATATATATATAATTTTGCATCAAAATATATTAAAATAATCGAGACTTTAGATAGCGGTTAAGGTGGAACCGCTATCATATATTCACTTTTAAGAGCGATTAACATCTTAACCGCTCTTAAATGTGAACATATGATAGCGGTTCCACGTTAACCGCTATCTAAAGTCTCGATTATTTGAAAAAGTGATCGATCATTTGAAAAATTATATATTCTAAAATATAATTTATTTTAATTTCTATAATATATGTAAATATATATATATATATATATATATATAAATGAAAATAAGTTATATTGTGGAATATATATTTTATATTATAGTAATTAATATAAATTATATTTTAGAATGTATATATATATATATATATATATATATATATATATATAATTTTACATCAAAATATATTCAAATAATCGAGACTTTAGATAGCGGTTAAGGTGGAACCGCTATCATATGTTCACTTTTAAGAGCGGTTAACATCTTAACCGCTCTTAAATGTGAACATATGATAAGCGATTCCACGTTAACTACTATCTAAAGTCTCGATTATTTGAAAAAGTGATCGATCATTTGAAAAATTATATATTCTAAAATATAATTTATTTTAATTTCTATAATATATATATAAATGAAAATAAGTTATATTATGGAATATATATTTTATATTATAGTAATTAATATAAATTATATTTTAGAATATATATATATATATATATATATAATTTTACATCAAAATATATTCAAATAATCGAGACTTTAGATAGCGGTTAAGGTGGAACCACTATCATATGTTCACTTTTAAGAGCGGTTAACATCTTAACCGCTCTTAAATGTGAACATATGATAGCGGTTCCACGATAACCGCTATCTAAAGTCTCGATTATTTGAAAAAGTGATCGATCATTTGAAATAGTAATCGATCATTTGAAAAATTATATATTCTAAAATATAATTTATTTTAATTTCTATAATATATATATAAATGAAAATAAGTTATATTGTGGAATATATATTTTATATTATAGTAATTAATATAAATTATATTTTAGAATATATATATATATATATAATTTTACTATCAAAATATATTCAAATAATCGAGACTTTAGATAGCGGTTAAGGTGGAACAGCTATCATATGTTCACTTTTAAGAGCGGTTAACATCTTAACCGCTCTTAAATGTGAAGATATGATAGCGGTTCCATGTTAACCGCTATCTAAAGTCTCGATTATTTGAAAAAGTGATCGATCATTTGGAAAAGTAATCGATCATTTGAAAAATTATATATTCTAAAATATAATTTATTTTAATTTCTATAATATATATATATATATATAAATGAAAATAAGTTATATTGTGGAATATATATTTTATATTATAGTAATTAATATAAATTATATTTTAGAATATATATATATATATATATATATATATATATATAATTTTACATCAAAATATATTCAAATAATCGAGACTTTAGATAGCGGTTAAGGTGGAACCGCTATCATATGTTCACTTTTAAGAGCGATTAACATCTTAACCGCTCTTAAATGTGAACATATGATAGCGGTTCCACGTTAACCGCTATCTAAAGTCTCGATTATTTGAAAAAGTGATCGATCATTTGAAAAATTATATATTCTAAAATATAATTTATTTTAATTTCTATAATATATATATATAAATGAAAATAAGTTATATTGTGGAATATATATTTTATATTATAGTAATTAATAAAAATTATATTTTAGAATATATATATATATATATATATATATATTTTACATCAAAATATATTCAAATAATCGAGACTTTAGATAGCGGTTAACGCGGAACCGCTATCATATGTTCACTTTTAAGAGCGGTTGCATCTTAACCGCTCTTAAATGTGAAGATATGATAGCGGTTCCACGTTAACTGCTATCTAAAGTCTCGATTATTTGAAAAAGTGATCGATCATTTGGAAAAGTAATCGATCATTTGAAAAATTATACATTCTAAAATATAACTTATTTTAATTTCTATAATATATATCTATATATATATATATTCTAAAATATAATTTATATTAATTACTATAATATATATATATATATATATTATAGTAATTAATATAAATTATATTTTAGAATATATATATATATATATATATATATATATATATATAATTTTGCATCAAAATATATTCAAATAATCGAGACTTTAGATAGCGGTTAAGGTGGAACCGCTATCATATGTTCACTTTTAAGAGCGGTTAACATCTTAACCGCTCTTAAATGTGAACATATGATAGCGTTCCACGTTAACCGCTATCTAAAGTCTCGATTATTTGAAAAAGTGATCGATCATTTGAAATAGTAATCGATCATTTGAAAAATTATATATTCTAAAATATAATTTATTTTAATTTCTATAATATATATATAAATGAAAATAAGTTATATTGTGGAATATATATTTTATATTATAGTAATTAATATAAATTATATTTTAGAATATATATATATATATATATATATATTTTACATCAAAATATATTCAAATAATCGAGACTTTAGATAGCGGTTAAGTGGAACCGCTATCATATGTTCACTTTTAAGAGCGGTTAACATCTTAACCGCTCTTAAATGTGAAGATATGATAGCGGTTCCATGTTAACCGTTATCTAAAGTCTCGATTATTTGAAAAAGTGATCGATCATTTGGAAAAATAATCGATCATTTGAAAAATTATATATTCTAAAATATAATTTATTTTAATTTCTATAATATATATATATATATATATATATAAATGAAAATAAGTTATATTGTGGAATATATATTTTATATTATAGTAATTAATATAAATTATATTTTAGAATATATATATATATATATATATATATATATATATATATATATATATAATTATATATATATATGTATATATATATATATATATATATATATAATTTTGCATCAAAATATATTCAAATAATCGAGACTTTAGATAGCGGTTAAGGTGGAACCGCTATCATATGTTCACTTTTAAGAGCGATTAACATCTTAACCGCTCTTAAATGTGAACATATGATAGCGGTTCCACGTTAACCGCTATCTAAAGTCTCGATTATTTGAAAAAGTGATCGATCATTTGAAAAATTATATATTCTAAAATATAATTTATTTTAATTTCTATAATATATGTAAATATATATATATATATATATATATATAAATGAAAATAAGTTATATTGTGGAATATATATTTTATATATATAGTAATTAATATAAATTATATTTTAGAATGTATATATATATATATATATATATATATATAATTTTACATCAAAATATATTCAAATAATCGAGACTTTAGATAGCGGTTAAGGTGGAACCGCTATCATATGTTCACTTTTAAGAGCGGTTAACATCTTAACCGCTCTTAAATGTGAACATATGATAGCGATTCCACGTTAACCGATATCTAAAGTCTCGATTATTTGAAAAAGTGATCGATCATTTGGAAAATAATCGATCATTTGAAAAATTATATATTCTAAAATATAATTTATTTTAATTTCTATATATATATATATATATATAAATGAAAATAAGTTATATTGTGGAATATATATTTTATATTATAGTAATTAATATAAATTATATTTTAGAATATATATATATATATATATATATATATATATATATATAATTTTACATCAAAATATATTCAAATAATCGAGACTTTAGATAGCGGTTAAGGTGGAACCACTATCATATGTTCACTTTTAAGAGCGGTTAACATCTTAACCGCTCTTAAATGTGAACATATGATAGCGGTTCCACGATAACCGCTATCTAAAGTCTCGATTATTTGAAAAAGTGATCGATCATTTGAAATAGTAATCGATCATTTGAAAAATTATATATTCTAAAATATAATTTATTTTAATTTCTATAATATATATATAAATGAAAATAAGTTATATTGTGGAATATATATTTTATATTATAGTAATTAATATAAATTATATTTTAGAATATATATATATATATATATATATATATATATAATCTTACATCAAAATATATTCAAATAATCGAGACTTTAGATAGCGGTTAAGGTGGAACCGCTATCATATGTTCACTTTTAAGAGCGGTTAACATTTTAACCGCTCTTAAATGTGAAGATATGATAGCGGTTCCATGTTAACCGCTATCTAAAGTCTCGATTATTTGAAAAAGTGATCGATCATTTGGAAAAATAATCGATCATTTTAAAAATTATATATTCTAAAATATAATTTATTTTAATTTCTATAATATATATATATATATATATAATGAAAATAAGTTATATTGTGGAATATATATTTTATATTATAGTAATTAATATAAATTATATTTTAGAATATATATATATATATATATATATATATATATATATATATATATATAATTTTGCATCAAAATATATTAAAATAATCGAGACTTTAGATAGCGGTTAAGGTGGAACCGCTATCATATGTTCACTTTTAAGAGCGATTAACATCTTAACCGCTCTTAAATGTGAACATATGATAGCGGTTCCACGTTAACTCGCTATCTAAAGTCTCGATTATTTGAAAAAGTGATCGATCATTTGAAAAATTATATATTCTAAAATATAATTTATTTTAATTTCTATAATATATATATATAAATGAAAATAAGTTATATTGTGGAATATATATTTTATATTATAGTAATTAATATAAATTATATTTTAGAATATATATATATATATATATATATATATATTTTACATCAAAATATATTCAAATAATCGAGACTTTAGATAGCGGTTAACGCGGAACCGCTATCATATGTTCACTTTTAAGAGCGGTTGCATCTTAACCGCTCTTAAATGTGAAGATATGATAGCGGTTCCACGTTAACCGCTATCTAAAGTCTCGATTATTTGAAAAAGTGATCGATCATTTGGAAAAGTAATCGATCATTTGAAAAATTATATATTCTAAAATATAACTTATTTTAATTTCTATAATATATATCTATATATATATATATATATATATATTGTAAAATATAATTTATATTAGTTACTATAATATATATATATATATATATATTATAGTAATTAATATAAATTATATTTTAGAATATATATATATATATATATATATATATATAATTTTACATCAAAATATATTCAAATAATCGAGACTTTAGATAGCGGTTAAGGTGGAACCGCTATCATATGTTCACTTTTAAGAGCGGTTAACATCTTAACCGCTCTTAAATGTGAACATATGATAGCGGTTCCACGTTAACCGCTATCTAAAGTCTCGATTATTTGAAAAAGTGATCGATCATTTGAAATAGTAATCGATCATTTGAAAAATTATATATTCTAAAATATAATTTATTTTAATTTCTATAATATATATATAAATGAAAATAAGTTATATTGTGGAATATATATTTTATATTATAGTAATTAATATAAATTATATTTTAGAATATATATATATATATATATATATTTTACATTCAAAATATATTCAAATAATCGAGACTTTAGATAGCGGTTAAGGTGGAACCGCTATCATATGTTCACTTTTAAGAGCGGTTAACATTTTAACCGCTCTTAAATGTGAAGATATGATAGCGGTTCCATGTTAACCGTTATCTAAAGTCTCGATTATTTGAAAAAGTGATCGATCATTTGGAAAAATAATCGATCATTTTAAAAATTATATATTCTAAAATATAATTTATTTTAATTTCTATAATATATATATATATATATATATAAATGAAAATAAGTTATATTGTGGAATATATATTTTATATTATAGTAATTAATATAAATTATATTTTAGAATATATATATATATATATATATATATATATATATATATATATATATATATAATTTTGCATCAAAATATATTAAAATAATCGAGACTTTAGATAGCGGTTAAGGTGGAACCGCTATCATATGTTCACTTTTAAGAGCGATTAACATCTTAACCGCTCTTAAATGTGAACATATGATAGCGGTTCCACGTTAACCGCTATCTAAAGTCTCGATTATTTGAAAAAGTGATCGATCATTTGAAAAATTATATATTCTAAAATATAATTTATTTTAATTTCTATAATATATATATAAATGAAAATAAGTTATATTGTGGAATATATATTTTATATTATAGTAATTAATATAAATTATATTTTAGAATATATATATATATATATATATATATATATATATAATTTTACATCAAAATATATTCAAATAATCGAGACTTTAGATAGCGGTTAACGCGGAACCGCTATCATATGTTCACTTTTAAGAGCGGTTGCATCTTAACCGCTCTTAAATGTGAAGATATGATAGCGGTTCCACGTTAACCGCTATCTAAAGTCTCGATTATTTGAAAAAGTGATCGATCATTTGGAAAAGTAATCGATCATTTGAAAAATTATACATTCTAAAATATAACTTATTTTAATTTCTATAATATATATCTATATATATATATATATATTCTAAAATATAATTTATATTAATTACTATAATATATATATATATATATATATATTATAGTAATTAATATAAATTATATTTTAGAATATATATATATATATATATATATATAATTTTACATCAAAATATATTCAAATAATCGAGACTTTAGATAGCGGTTAAGGTGGAACCGCTATCATATGTTCACTTTTAAGAGCGGTTAACATCTTAACCGCTCTTAAATGTGAACATATGATAGCGGTTCCACGTTAACCGCTATCTAAAGTCTCGATTATTTGAAAAAGTGATCGATCATTTGAAATAGTAATCGATCATTTGAAAAATTATATATTCTAAAATATAATTTATTTTAATTTCTATAATATATATATAAATGAAAATAAGTTATATTGTGGAATATATATTTTATATTATAGTAATTAATATAAAATATATTTTAGAATATATATATATATATATATATATATATAATTTTACAACAAAATATATTCAAATAATCGAGACTTTAGATAGCGGTTAAGGTGGAACCGCTATCATATGTTCACTTTTAAGCGCGGTTAACATCTTAACCGCTCTTAAATGTGAACATATGATAGCGGTTCCACGTTATCCGCTATCTAAAGTCTCGATTATTTGAAAAAGTGATCGATCATTTGAAATAGTAATCGATCATTTGAAAAATTATACATTCTAAAATATAATTTATTTTAATTTCTATAATATATATATAAATGAAAACAAGTTATATTGTGGAATATATATTTTATATTATAGTAATTAATATAAATTATATTTTAGAAAATATATATATATATATATATATATATATATAATTTTACATCAAAATATATTCAAATAATCGAGACTTTAGATAGCGGTTAAGGTGGAACCGCTATCATATGTTCACTTTTAAGAGCGGTTAACATCCTAACCGCTCTTAAATGTGAACATATGATAGCGATTCCACGTTAACCGCTATGTAAAGTGTCGATTATTTGAAAAAATGATCGATCATTTGAAATAGTAATCGATCATTTGAAAAATTATATATTCTAAAATATAATTTATTTTAATTTCTATAATATATATGTAAATGAAAATAAGTTATATTGTGGAATGTATATTTTATATTATAGTAATTAATATAAATTATATTTTAGAATATATATATATATATATATATATATATATATAATTTTACATCAAAATATATTCAAATAATCGAGACTTAGGTAGCGGTTAACGCGGAACCGCTATCATATGTTCACTTTTAAGAGCGGTTGCATCTTAACCGCTCTTAAATGTGAAGATATGATAGCGGTTCCACGTTAATCGCTATCTAAAGTCTCGATTATTTGAAAAAGTGATCGATCATTTGGAAATGTAATCGATCATTTGAACAATTATATATTCTAAAATATAATTTATTTTAATTTCTATAATAAATATATATATATATATATATAAATGAAAATAAGTTATATTCTGGAATATATATTTTATATTACAAGTAATTAATATAAATTATATTTTAGAATATATAGATGAAAATAAGTTATATTGTGGAATATATATTTTATATTACAGTAATTAATATAAATTATATTTTAGAATATATATATATATATATATATATATATATATATATATATAATTTTACATCAAAATATATTCAAATAATCGAGACTTTAGATAGCGGTTAAGGTGGAACCGCTATCATATGTTCACTTTAAAGAGCGGTTAACATCTTAACCGCTCTTAAATGTGAGCATATCATAACGGTTCCACGTTAACCGCTATCTAAAGTCTCGATTATTTCAAAAAGTGATCGATCATTTGAAATAATAATCGATCATTTGAAAAATTATATATTCTAAAATATAATTTATTTTAATTTATATAATATATATATAAATGAAAATAAGTTATATTGTGGAATATATATTTTATATTATAGTAATTAATATAAATTATATTTTAGAATATAGATACATATATATATAATTTTACATCAAAATATATTCAACTAATCGAGACTTTAGATAGCGGTTAAGGTGGAACCGCTATCATATGTTCACTTTTAAGAGCGGTTAACATTTTAACCGCTCTTAAATGTGAAGATATGATAGCGGTTCCACGTTAACCGCTATCTAAAGTCTCGATTATTTGAAAAAATGATCGATCATTTGGAAAAATAATCGATCATTTGAAAAATTATAAATTCTAAAATATAATTTATTTTAATTTCTATAATATATATATATATATATATATATATATAAATGAAAAGAAGTTATATTGTGGAATATATATTTTATATTATAGTAATTAATATAAATTATATTTTAGAATATATATATATATATATATATATATATATATATATATAATTTTACATTAAAATATATTCAAATAATCGAGACTTTAGATAGCGGTTAAGGTGGAACCGCTATCATATGTTCACTTTTAAGCGCGGTTAACATCTTAACCGCTCTTAAATGTGAACATATGATAAGCGGTTCCACGTTATCCGCTATCTAAAGTCTCGATTATTTGAAAAAGTGATCGATCATTTGAAATAGTAATCGATCATTTGAAAAATTATATATTCTAAAATATAATTTATTTTAATTTCTATAATATATATATAAATGAAAATAAGTTATATTGTGGAATATATATTTGATATTATAGTAATTAATATAAATTATATTTTAGAATTAGTATATATATATATATATATATATATATATATATATATATATAATTTTACATCAAAATATATTCAAATAATCGAGACTTTAGATAGCGGTTCCACCTTAACCGCTATCTAAAGTCTCGATTATTTGAAAAAGTGATCGATTATTTGGAACAATAATCGATCATTTGAAAAATTACATATTCTAAAATATAATTTATTTTAATTTCTATAATATATATATATATATATATATATATATTCTAAAATATAATTTATATTAATTACTATAATATAAAATATATATTCCACAATATAAGTTATTTTCATTTATATAATTTATATTAATTACTATAATATAAAATATATATTCCACAATATAACTTATTTTCATTTATATATATATATATATATATATATATATATATATATATATAATTTTACATCAAAATATATTCAAATAATCGAGACTTTAGATAGCGGTTAAGGTGGAATCGCTATCATATGTTCACTTTTAAGAGTGGTTAAAATGTTAACCGCTCTTAAATGTGAAGATATGATAGCGGTTCCACGATAACCGCTATCTAAAGTCTCGATTCTTTGAAAAATTGATCGATCATTTGGAAAAATAATCGATCATTTGAAAAATTATATATTCTAAAATATAATTTATTTTAATTTCAATAATGTATATATATATATATATATATATATATATATATTATATATATATATTATATATATAAATGAAAATAAGTTATATTGTGGAATATATATTTTATATTATAGTAATTAATATAAATTATAATTTAGAATATATATATATATATATATATATATATATAATTTTACATCAAAATATATTCAAATAATTGAGACTTTAGATAGCGGTTAAGGTGGATCAGCTATCATATGTTCACTTTTAAGAGCGGTAAACATCTTAACCGCTCTTAAATGTGAACATATTATAGCGGTTCCACGTTAACCGCTATCTAAAGTCTTCATTATTTGAAAAAGTGATCGATCATTTGAAATAGTAATCGATCATTTGAAAAATTATGTATTCTAAAATATAATTTATTTTAATTTCTATAATATAAATATAAATGAAAATAAGTTATATTGTGGAATATATATTTTATATTATAGTAATTAATATAAATTATATTTTAGAATATATATATATATATATATATATATATATATATATTTACATCAAAATATATTCAAATAATCGAGACTTTAGATAGCGGTTAACGCGGAACCGCTATCATATGTTCACTTTTAAGAGTGGTTAACATTTTAACCGCTCTTAAATGTGAAGATATGATAGCGGTTCCACGTTAACCGCTATCTAAAGTCTCGATTATTTGAAAAAGTGATCGATCATTTGAAAAAATAATCGATCATTTGAAAAATTATATATTCTAAAATATAATTTATTTTAATTTCTATAATATATATATATATATATATATATATATATAAATGAAAATAAGTTATATTGTGGAATATATATTTTATATTATAGTAATTAATATAAATTATATTTTAGAATATATATATATATATATATATATATATATATATAAAATTTTACATCAAAATATATTCAAATAATCGAGACTTTAGATAGCGGTTAATGCGGAACCGCTATCATATATTCACTTTTAAGAGCGGTTGCATCTTAACCGCTCTTAAATATGAAGATATGATAGCGGTTCCACGTTAACCGCTATCGAAAGTCTCGATTATTTGAAAAACTGATCGATCATTTGGAAAAGTAATCGATCATTTGAAAAATTATATATTCTAAAATATAATTTATTTTAATTTCTATAATATATATATATATATATATATAAATGAAAATAAGTTATATTGTGGAATATATATTTTATATTATACTAATTAATATAAATTATATTTTAGATATATATATATATATATATATATATATATATAATTTTATATCAAAATATATTCAAATAATCGAGACTTTAGATAGTAGTTCCACGTTAACCGCTATCTAAAGTCCCGATTATTTGAAAAAGTGATCGATCATTTGGAAAATTAATCAATCATTTGAAAAATTATATATTCTAAAATATAATTTATTTTAATTTCTATAATATATATATATATATATATATATATATATAAATGAAAATAAGTTATATTGTGGAATATATATTTTATATTATACTAATTAATATAAATTATATTTTAGAATATATATATATATATATATATATATACATTATACATCAAAATATATTCAAATAATCGAGACTTTAGATAAGCGGTTCCACGTTAACCGCTATCTAAAGTCTCGATTATTTGAAAAAGTGATCGATCATTTGGAAAAATAATCGATCATTTGAAAAATTATATATTCTAAAATATAATTTATTTTAATTTCTATAATATATATATATATATTTATAAATGAAAATAAGTTATATTGTGGAATATATATTTTATATTATAGTAATTAATATAAATTATATTTTAGAATATATATATATATATATATATATATATATATATATATATATTTTACATCAAAATATATTCAAATAATCGAGACTTTAGATAGCGGTTAACACGGAACCTCTATCATATGTTCACTTTTAAGAGCGGTTGCATCTTAACCGCTCTTAAATATGAAGATATGATAGCGGTTCCACATGTAGCCGCTATCTAAAGTCTCGATTATTTGAAAAAGTGATCGATCATTTGGAAAAGTAATCGATCATTTGAAAAATTATATATTCTAAAATATAATTTATTTTAATTTCTATAATATATATATATATATATATATATATATATAAATGAAAATAAGTTATATTGTGGAATATATATTTTATATTATACTAATTAATATAAATTATATTTTAGAATATATATATATATATATATATATATATATATATATATAATTCTACATCAAAATATATTCAAATAATCGAGACTTTAGATAGCGGTTCCACGTTAACCGCTATCTAAAGTCTCGATTATTTGAAAAAGTGATCGATCATTTGGAAAAATAATCGATCATTTGAAAAATTATATATTCTAAAATATAATTTATTTTAATTTCTATAATATATATATATATTTATAAATGAAAATAAGTTATATTGTGGAATATATATTTTATATTATAGTAATTAATATAAATTATATTTTAGAATATATATATATATATATATATATATATATATATATAATTTTACATCAAAATATATTCAAATAATCGAGACTTTAGATAGCGGTTAAGGTGGAACCACTATCATATTTTCACTTTTAAGAGCGGTTAACATTTTAACCGCTCTTAAATGTGAAAATATGATATCGGTTCCACGTTAACCGCTATCTAAAGTTTCGATTATTTAAAAAGTGATCGATCATTTGGAAAAATAATCGATCATTTGAAAAATTATATATTCTAAAATATAATTTATTTTAATTTCTATAATATATATATAAATGAAAATAAGTTATATTGTGGAATATATATTTTATATTATAGTAATTAATATAATTTATATTTTAGAATATATATATATATATATATATATATATATATATATATATAATTTTACATTAAAATATATTCAAATAATCGAGATTTTAGATAGCGGTTAACGCGGAACCGCTATCATATGTTCACTTTGAAGAGCGGTTGCATCTTAACCGCTCTTAAATGTGAAGATATGATAGCGTTTCCACGTTAACCGCTATCTAAAGTCTCGATTATTTGAAAAAGTGATCGATCTTTTGGAAAAGTAATCGATCATTTGAAAAATTATATATTCTAAAATATAATTTATTTTAATTTCTATATATATATATATATAAATGAAAATAAGTTATATTGTGGAATATATATTTTATATTATAGTAATTAATATAAAATATATTTTAGAATATATATATATATATATATATATATATATATAATTTTACAACAAAATATATTCAAATAATCGAGACTTTAGATAGCGGTTAAGGTGGAACCGCTATCATATGTTCACTTTTAAGCGCGGTTAACATCTTAACCGCTCTTAAATGTGAACATATGATAGCGGTTCCACGTTATCCGCTATCTAAAGTCTCGATTATTTGAAAAAGTGATCGATCATTTGAAATAGTAATCGATCATTTGAAAAATTATACATTCTAAAATATAATTTATTTTAATTTCTATAATATATATATAAATGAAAACAAGTTATATTGTGGAATATATATTTTATATTATAGTAATTAATATAAATTATATTTTAGAAAATATATATATATATATATATATAATTTTACATCAAAATATATTCAAATAATCGAGACTTTAGATAGCGGTTAAGGTGGAACCGCTATCATATGTTCACTTTTAAGAGCGGTTAACATCCTAACCGCTCTTAAATGTGAACATATGATAGCGATTCCACGTTAACCGCTATGTAAAGTGTCGATAATTTGAAAAAATGATCGATCATTTGAAATAGTAATCGATCATTTGAAAAATTATATATTCTAAAATATAATTTATTTTAATTTCTATAATATATATGTAAATGAAAATAAGTTATATTGTGGAATGTATATTTTATATTATAGTAATTAATATAAATTATATTTTAGAATATATATATATATATATATATATATATATATATATATAATTTTACATCAAAATATATTCAAATAATCGAGACTTAGGTAGCGGTTAACGCGGAACCGCTATCATATGTTCACTTTTAAGAGCGGTTGCATCTTAACCGCTCTTAAATGTGAAGATATGATAGCGGTTCCACGTTAACTACTATCTAAAGTCTCGATTATTTGAAAAAGTGATCGATCATTTGGAAATGTAATCGATCATTTGAACAATTATATATTCTAAAATATAATTTATTTTAATTTCTATAATATATATATATATATATATATATATATATATAAATGAAAATAAGTTATATTCTGGAATATATATTTTATATTACAGTAATTAATATAAATTATATTTTAGAATATATAGATGAAAATAAGTTATATTGTGGAATATATATTTTATATTACAAGTAATTAATATAAATTATATTTTAGAATATATATATATATAATTTTACATCAAAATATATTCAAATAATCGAGACTTTAGATAGCGGTTAAGGTGGAACCGCTATCATATGTTCACTTTAAAGAGCGGTTAACATCTTAATCGCTCTTAAATGTGAGCATATCATAACGGTTCCACGTTAACCGCTATCTAAAGTCTCGATTATTTCAAAAAGTGATCGATCAGTTGAAATAATAATCGATCATTTGAAAAATTATATATTCTAAAATATAATTTATTTTAATTTATATAATATATATATAAATGAAAATAAGTTATATTGTGGAATATATATTTTATATTATAGTAATTAATATAAATTATATTTTAGAATATAGATACATATATATATAATTTTACATCAAAATATATTCAACTAATCGAGACTTTAGATAGCGGTTAAGGTGGAACCGCTATCATATGTTCACTTTTAAGAGCGGTTAACATTTTAACCGCTCTTAAATGTGAAGATATGATAGCGGTTCCACGTTAACCGCTATCTAAAGTCTCGATTATTTGAAAAAATGATCGATCATTTGGAAAAATAATCGATCATTTGAAAAATTATAAATTCTAAAATATAATTTATTTTAATTTCTATAATATATATATATATATATATATATATATATATATATAAATGAAAAGAAGTTATATTGTGGAATATATATTTTATATTATAGTAATTAATATAAATTATATTTTAGAATATATATATATATATATATATATATATATATATATAATTTTACATTAAAATATATTCAAATAATCGAGACTTTAGATAGCGGTTAAGGTGGAACCGCTATCATATGTTCACTTTTAAGCGCGGTTAACATCTTAACCGCTCTTAAATGTGAACATATGATAGCGGTTCCACGTTATCCGCTATCTAAAGTCTCGATTATTTGAAAAAGTGATCGATCATTTGAAATAGTAATCGATCATTTGAAAAATTATATATTCTAAAATATAATTTATTTTAATTTCTATAATATATATATAAATGAAAATAAGTTATATTGTGGAATATATATTTGATATTATAGTAATTAATATAAATTATATTTTAGAATTAGTATATATATATATATATATATATATATATATATATATATATATATAATTTTACATCAAAATATATTCAAATAATCGAGACTTTAGATAGCTGTTCCACCTTAACCGCTATCTAAAGTCTCGATTATTTGAAAAAGTGATCGATTATTTGGAACAATAATCGATCATTTGAAAAATTACATATTCTAAAATATAATTTATTTTAATTTCTATAATATATATATATATATATATATATATATATATATATTCTAAAATATAATTTATATTAATTACTATAATATAAAATATATATTCCACAATATAAGTTATTTTCATTTATATAATTTATATTAATTACTATAATATAAAATATATATTCCACAATATAACTTATTTTCATTTATATATATATATATATATATATATATATATATATAATTTTACATCAAAATATATTCAAATAATCGAGACTTTAGATAGCGGTTAAGGTGGAATCGCTATCATATGATCACTTTTAAGAGTGGTTAAAATGTTAACCGCTCTTAAATGTGAAGATATGATAGCGGTTCCACGATAACCGCTATCTAAAGTCTCGATTCTTTGAAAAATTGATCGATCATTTGGAAAAATAATCGATCATTTGAAAAATTATATATTCTAAAATATAATTTATTTTAATTTCAATAATGTATATATATATATATATATATTATATATATATATATATTATATATATAAATTAAAATAAGTTATATTGTGGAATATATATTTTATATTATAGTAATTAATATAAATTATAATTTAGATATATATATATATATATATATATATATATATATATATATAATTTTACATCAAAATATATTCAAATAATTGAGACTTTAGATAGCGGTTAAGGTGGCTCCGCTATCATATGTTCACTTTTAAGAGCGGTAAACATCTTAACCGCTCTTAAATGTGAACATATTATAGCGGTTCCACGTTGTTGGGTTATTGGGCTCCCTTCCTATGTGGAGAATAGGCCCAAATAGTGTGGTCCATTATGTCTCATTTGGGTAAAATGAGATGGGTCAGATTAGTAGAGGACAAGAGAGTCATTTGAAAAAAGACAAAAAGTCTAGTGAGAGAAAAAGAAAGAGAGAAAGTCATCTCCGCATAACCCTAAATCTGCACTGGTGTTTTCGTCGCTGTGAAGTCGTTCACCGTTGGATCGAGCTGATTTTTGGATAGTAGGTTCCAGACATATGGTTCTTCATTCTGACCGTTCGGATCGTCAATCGAAGGTCTAGATTGGGAGAAATTGGTCCCGCACCAGCAGCCCTGTTTTGGAGATTTTTCATCTTCTTTGTTTCTCTTTTGTAAGCATTTGTGCTTAGTTAATTCTGCTTATTGAAAATACCTTTTGGTATTATTATTGGAGACTCTTGTGTACCCCATTATTGATCATAGTGGATTTTTCTTTGGTGCTGGACGACTCGTGGTTTTTACCCTTGCATTGAGGGGTTTTCCACGTTAAAATTGTTGGTGTCTCTTTGTGCTTTGGATTCTATTTGTTTGGTGCTCCTCGCTGATTCTCGCAAGAAGGGGGATTGAATTTCCGCTGCATTATTACTCTTTGTCAAGTTGTTATATTTGTTTTTTGGCCTTTTTTTTTATACCATCGAGTGGCATCGAGCTCTTAGGTTAAGGGACTCGTTTAATTTGCGTGAATGATGGAGGCACATACAAAATTGATTCCGTTGAATGGAGAAAATTATCACTTATGGAAAGGCAAGATGAAGGATTTGTTATTTGTGAAAAATTTGCATCTTCCTGTTTTTGCTTCCAATAAGCCAGAATCCAAGTCGGATGAAGAATGGGATTTTGAACATCAACAGGTATGTGGATTTATCGGGCGGTTTGTTGATGATAATGTTTATAATTTTGTTGCTAATGAGACACATGCGAGAAGCCTATGGGATAAGCTTGAGTCCTTGTATGCTTCTAAGTCGGGGACTAATAAATTGTACTTGCTGAAAAATTTTGTGGAGTTGAAGTACAAGGAAGGAACTCATGTTTCAAATCACTTGAGTGAATTTCAAGGACGCTATGATCAATTAGCTGGAGTGGGTATAAAATTTGATGATGATCTATTGGGCTTATTCCTATTAAACTCTTTACCGGATTCGTGGGAGACATTTCGGGTTTCCATGATAAGTGCTACCCCTAATGGTGATATTTCTTTGCAAATGGCAAAGAGTGGTGCTCTTAATGAGGAGATGAGAAGGAAGACACAGGGTACTTCATCTCATTCAAAAGTGCTTATTACAGAGAATAGGGGGAGAAACCAAAAGAAAGAACAAAACAGTGGTAGAGATAAAAGCAGGAGCAAGTCCAAGTCTCGGTACAAGAATGTGGAGTGTCACTATTGTCACAAAACAGGACATATAAAGAAAAACTGTTTTTTGTGGAAGAAAGAGAGCAAAGACAAAAAGGGTAAGCAAAGAGAAAAAGATAATGATGATGGTGATCGTGTTACTACTACTACATGTGGTGACCTTGTTTGTCTTCGTGATTATGACACTATTAGTCTTGTATCTGATGAGAGCATGTGGATAATTGATAGTGGTGCTACACTGCATGTTACATCCAGGAAGGAGTTCTTCACATCTTATACACCTGGTGATTTTGGAGTATTGAAGATGGGTAATGATGGGGTGTCTAAAGTTGTTGGTGTTGGTGATGTTCACTTGCAAACCAACATGGGGATGCAGTTGTTGCTTAGAGGAGTTAAACATGCTCCAGATGTTCGCTTTAACTTGATCTCTGTGCAGGTACTTGATGATGGTGGATATTATAACCATTTTGGTTCTGGAAAGTGGAAGCTCACCAAAGGTAACTTGATTGTGGCTAAAGGGGAGAAAAACTCTAAGCTTTACTGGACAAAAGCTTTGGTTGCTAAAGATAGTGTGAATTCCGTGTATATGGAGTCATCTTTGTGGCCCATTGAAGGTAAAGTCTTTTAGTGGTGCACTTTACTTTGTTACCTTTATTGATGATTGTTCCAGGAAGCTTTGGGTTTATGTACTACAGAGAAAGGACCAAGTGTTGGACAAGTTTAAAGAATTCCATGTTTTGGTTGAGAGGCAGTCAGGCAAGAAGCTGAAACGCATTCGTACTGACAATGGTGGTGAGTATTGTGGACCATTTGATGCTTATTGTAGACAATATGGTATTGCACATGAGAAGACTCCTCCTAAAACTCCTCAGCTGAATGGTTTAGCGGAGAGGATGAACAGGACATTGATTGAAAGAGTTAGGTGTATGCTTTCTGAAGCAAAATTGCCTAAGCATTTCTGGGGTGAGGCATTGTTTACGACGGTGCATGTTATTAATCTAAGTCCTGCGGTTGCTTTGAACTCGAGGTGCCGGACAAGATTTGGTTTGGCAAGAATGTTACTTATGATCATTTACGTGTCTTCGGTTGTAAAGCATTTGTTCATGTTCGAAGGATGAAAGATCCAAGTTGGATATGAAGACAAGGCAATGCATCTTTATTGGTTTTGGTCGGGATGAATTTGGCTACAAGTTGTATGACCCAGTTGAAAAGAAAGTTGTTAGAAGTCGTGATGTGCAATTCATGGAAGATCAAACCATTGAAGATATTGATAAGGAGAAGAAGTCTACACCTAAAGGAAATGGTAATGTGGATGATGTTGATCCAATTCGGTTGTCTATTAATGATTTGGATATTGATGCTCATGATGATGAACAACATGGTGATACTGATAATCAACGAGGTTGAAGATAGCTTGGATGTTCCTATTGATAATGTTGATGAAGAGGAACATGATGTATCACATGATGAGAGTCTTGGTGATATACACGAGCTACCGAAACTCAACCTTGAAGATCCGACAGGCCAAGACAACCTTCTAAGAAGTACTCTACCAATGAGTATGTGATGTTGGCTGATGAAGGAGAACCTGAATGTTATGAGGAGGCCGTTGAAAGTGAAGAAAAGCAAAAGTGGTTGGATGCAATGCGGGATGAGATGAAATCGCTGCATGATAATCACACTTATGACTTGGTGAAGTTGCCTAAGGGTAAGAGAGCCTTAGAGAACAGGTGGATCTTCGGGGTGAAGCAAGAGAGCAATTCTGCATCTACCGGATATAAAGCCGGATTAGTGGTGAAAGGCTTTAGACAAAGAAAGGGTGTTGACTTCAATGAGATTTTCTCACCTGTGGTGAGGATGACATCTATCCGAACTGTGTTAAGTTTAGTCTGCTACTCTTGATTTGGAAGTTGAGCGAGATGGATGTGAAGACAGACCTTCCTTCATGGTGATTTGGAGGAAGAGATTTACATGAAGCAACCGGATGGTTTTCTTGTTGAAGGCAAGGAAGACTATGTGTGTAGGCTACGAAAAAGCCTATATGGTTTGAAGCAAGCTCCAAGGCAGTGGTATAAGAAGTTTGAGTCTGTTATGTGTGAGCAAGGCTACAAGAAGACTACTTCGACCATTGTGTTTTTGTCGGGAAATTTTCTGAGAATGATTTCATTATCCTGTTGTTATATGTTGATGACATGCTTATTGTTGGAAAAGATGTTTCCAAAATTGACGAGTTGAAGAAGCAACTGGGCAAGTCATTTGCCATGAAAGACATGGGAGCTGCTAAGAAGATTCTTGGTATAAGTATCACTCGTGATAGAAAAGAGAAGAAACTTTGGCTATCACAGGAGCACTACATTCGAAGGTGTTGCAAAGATTCCAAATGGAGAATGCTAAGGTTGTAAGTACTCCTCTTGCTACTCATTTTAAGTTGAGTGTTAAACAAAGTCCTTCAAATGAAGTTGAGAAGATAGCTATGAGAAAAGTTCCTTATGCTTCTGCGGTGGGTAGTTTGATGTATGCAATGGTATGTACAAGGCCCGATATTGCACACGCTGTTGGTACGGTTAGCGATTTCGTCAAATCCAGGTAGAGAGCATTGGAATGTCTGTGAAATGGATTTTGAGGTATCTTCGTGGTACTAGAGGTTTGAGACTTTGTTTTGGAGGTGATAAACCTACTTTGGTGGGTTACTCAGATTCGGATATGGCTGGAGACATTGATTCCGGAAAGTCCACTTCAGTGCTATTTGATTCGGTTTGCGGGGGAGCTTTGGCTTGGCAATCAAAGTTGCAAAAGTGTGTGGCGTTGTCTACTACTGAGGCAGAATTCATTGCACTTACTGAAGCATGCAAAGAGTTGTTATGGGTGAAGAAATTCTTGCAGGAGCTTGGTTTTGTGCAAGATAAATACTTGTTGTATTGTGACGAGTCAAAGTACTATTCATCTTGGTAAGAATCCAACTTTTCATTCTAAATCCAAACATATTGATGTGAGGTATCATTGGATACGTGATGTTTTGGATGCTAAGTTGGTGGAACTAGCTAAAGTTCATACAGATGATAATGGTGCTGATATGATGACCAAGGCATTGCCAAGAGGAAAGTTTGAAGTTTGTTGTGAGATCGCCGGTTTGGCGGATATCTCCACATAGTCGTGAGGGGGAGATTTGTTGGGTTATTGGGCTCCCTTCCTATGTGGAGAATAGGCCCAAATAGTGTGGTCCATTATGTCTCATTTGGGTAAAATGAGATGGGTCAGATTAGTAGAGGACAAGAGAGTCATTTGAAAAAAGACAAAAAGTCTAGTGAGAGAAAAAGAAAGAGAGAAAGTCATCTCCGCATAACCCTAAATCTGCACTGGTGTTTTCGTCTCTGTGAAGTCGTTCACCGTTGGATCGAGCTGATTTTTGGATAGTAGGTTCCAGACATATGGTTCTTCATTCTGACCGTTCGGATCGTCAATCGAAGGTCTAGATTGGGAGAAATTGGTCCCGCACCAGCAGCCCTGTTTTGGAGATTTTTCATCTTCTTTGTTTCTCTTTTGTAAGCATTTGTGCTTAGTTAATTCTGCTTATTGAAAATACCTTTTGGTATTATTATTGGAGACTCTTGTGCACCCCATTATTGATCATAGTGGATTTTTCTTTGGTCTGGACGACTCGTGGTTTTTACCCTTGCATTGAGGGGTTTTCCACGTTAAAATTGTTGGTGTCTCTTTGTGCTTTGGATTCTATTTATTTGGTGCTCCTCGCTGATTCTCGCAAGAAGGGGGATTGAATTTCCGCTGCATTATTACTCTTTGTCAAGTTGTTATATTTGTTTTTTGGCCCTTTTTTTTATACCATCACACGTTAACCGCTATCTAAAATCTTCATTATTTGAAAAAGTGATCGATCATTTGAAATAGTAATCGATCATTTGAAAAATTATGTATTCTAAAATATAATTTATTTTAATTTCTATAATATATATATAAATGAAAATAAGTTATATTGTGGAAAATATATTTTATATTATAGTAATTAATATAAATTATATTTTAGAATATATATATATATATATATATATATATATAATTTTACATCAAAATATATTCAAATAATCGAGACTTTAGATAGCGGTTAACGCGGAACCGCTATCATATGTTCACTTTTAAGAGTGGTTAACATTTTAACCGCTCTTAAATGTGAAGATATGATAGCGGTTCCACGTTAACCGCTATCTAAAGTCTCGATTATTTGAAAAAGTGATCGATCATTTGAAAAAATAATCGATCATTTGAAAAATTATATATTCTAAAATATAATTTATTTTAATTTCTATAATATATATATATATATATATATATAAATGAAAATAAGTTATATTGTGGAATATATATTTTATATTATAGTAATTAATATAAATTATATTTTAGAATATATATATATATATATATATATATATATAAATTTTACATCAAAATATATTCAAATAATCGAGACTTTAGATAGCGGTTAATGCGGAACCGCTATCATATATTCACTTTTAAGAGCGGTTGCATCTTAACCGCTCTTAAATGTGAAGATATGATAGCGTTTCCATGTTAACCGCTATCTAAAGTCTCGATTATTTGAAAAAGTGATCGATCTTTTGAAAAAGTAATCGATCATTTCAAAAATTATATATTCTAAAATATAATTTATTTTAATTTCTATAATATATATATATATATATATATATATATAAATGAAAATAAGTTATATTGTGGAATATATATTTTATATTATAGTAATTAATATAAATTATATTTTAGAATATATATATATATATATATATATATATATATATATAATTTTACATCAAAATATATTCAAATAATCGAGACTTTAGATAGCGATTAAGGTGGAACCGCTATCATATGTTCACTTTTAAGAGCGGTTAACATCTTAACCGCTCTTAAATGTGAACATATGATAGCGATTCCACGTTAACCGCTATCTAAAGTCTCGATTATTTGAAAAAGTGATCGATTATTTGAAAAAGTAATAGATCATTTGAAAAATTATATATTCTAAAATATAATTTATTTTAATTTCTATAATATATATATATATATATATATATATATATATATAATGAAAATAAGTTATATTGTGGAATATATATTTTATATTATATTAATTAATATAAATTATATTTTAGAATATATATATATATAATTTTACATCAAAATATATTCAAATAATCGAGACTTTAGATAGCGGTTAACGCGGAACCGCTATCATATGTTTACTTCTAAGAGCAGTTGCATCTTAACCGCTCTTAAATGTGAAAATATGATAGCGGTTCCACGTTAACCGCTATCTAAAGTCTCGATTATTTGAAAAAGTGATCAATCATTGGGAAAAGTAATCGATCATTTGAAAAATTATATATTCTAAAATATAATTTATTTTAATTTCTATAAGATATATATATATATATATATATATTTTTTTTAAATATAATTTATATTAATTACTATAATATAAAATATATATTCCACAATATAACTTATTTTCATTTATATATATATATATATATATATATAATTTTACATCAAAATATATTCAAATAATCGAGACTTTAGATAGCGAGTTAAGGTGGAACCGCTATCATATGTTCACTTTTACGAGCGGTTAACATTTTAACCGCTCTTAAAGGTGAAGATATGATAGCGGTTTCACGTTAACCACTATCTAAAGTCTCGATTATTTGAAAAAGTGATCGATCATTTGAAAAATTGTATATTCTAAAATATAATTTATTTTAATTTCTATAATATATATATATATATATATATAAATGAAAATAAATTATATTGTTGAATATATATTTTATATTATAGTAATTAATATAAATTATATTTTAGAATATATATATATATATATATAATTTTACATCAAAATATATTCAAATAATCGAGACTTTCGATAGCGGTTAAGGTGGAACCGCTATCATATGTTCACTTTTAAGAGCGGTTAACATCTTAACCGCTCTTAAATGTGAACATATGATAGCGGTTCCACATTAACCGCTATCTAAAGTCTTGATTATTTGAAAAAGTGATGGATCATTCGAAATAGTAATCGATCATTTGAAAAATTATATATTCTAAAATATAATTTATTTTAATTTCTATAATATATATAAATGAAAATAAGTTATATTGTGGAATATATATTTTATATTATAGTAATTAATATAAATTATATTTTAGAATATATATATATATATATATATATATATATATATATATATAATTTTACATCAAAATATATTCAAATAATTGAGACTTTAGATAGCGGTTAACGCGGAATCGTTATCATATGTTCACTTTTAAGAGCGGTTGCATCTTAACCGCTCTTAAAGGTGAATATATGATAGCGGTTCCACGTTAACCGCTATATAAAGTCTCGATTATTTGAAAAAGTTATCGATCATTTGGAAAAGTAATTGATCATTTGAAAAATTATATATTCTAAAATATAATTAATTATAATTTACTGTAATATATATATAAATGAAAATAAGTTATATTGTGGAATATATATTTTATATTATAGTATTTAATATAAATTATATTTTATAATATATATATATATATATATATATATATATATATATATATAATTTTACATCAAAATATATTCAAATAATCGAAACTTTAGATAGCGGTTAAGGTGGAACCGCTATCATATGTTCGACTTTTAAGAGCGGTTAACATTTTAACCGCTCTTAAATGTGAAGATATGATAGCGGTTCCACGTTAACCGCTATCTAAAGTCTCGATTGTTTGAAAAAGTGATCGATTATTTGGAAAAATAATCGATCATTTAAAAAATTATATATTATAAAATATAATTTATTTTTATTTCTATAATATATATATATATATATATATATATATATATATATATATAAATGAAAATAAGTTATATTGTGGAATATATATTTTATATTATAGTAATTAATATAAATTATATTTTAGAATATATATATATATATATATATATATATATATATATATATATAATTTTACATCAAAATATATTAAAATAATCGACACTTTAGATAGCGGTTAAGGTCGAACCGCTATCATATGTTCACTTTTAAGAGCGGTTAACATCTTAACCGCTCTTAAATGTGAATATATGATAGCGGTTCCACGTTAACCACTATCTAAAGTCTCGATTATTTGAAAAAGTGATGGATCATTTGAAATAGTAATCGATCATTTGAAAAATTATATATTCTAAAATATAATTTATTTTAATTTCTATAATATATATATATAAATGAAAATAAGTTATATTTTGGAATATATATTTTATATTATAGTAATTAATATAAATTATATTTTAGAATATATATATATATATATATATATATATATATTTTACATCAAAATATATTCAAATAATCGAGACTTTAGATAGCGGTTAACGCGGAACCGCTATCATATGTTTACTTCTAAGAGCGGTTGCATCTTAACCGCTCTTAAATGTGAAGATATGATAGCGGTTCCACGTTAACCGCTATCTAAAGTCTCGATTATTTGAAAAAGTGATCAATCATTGGGAAAAGTAATCAATCATTTGAAAAATTATATATTCTAAAATATAATTTATTTTAATTTCTATAAGATATATATATATATATATATATATATTTTTTTTAAATATAATTTATATTAATTACTATAATATAAAATATATATTGCACAATATATATATTCTAAAATATAATTAATTTTAATTTCTGTAATATATATATAAATGAAAATAAGTTATATTGTGGAATATATATTTTATATTATAGTAATTAATATAACTTATATTTTATAATATATATATATATATATATATATATATATATATATAATTTTACATCAAAATATATTCAAACAATCGAGACTTTAGATAGCGGTTAAGGTGGAACCGCTATCATATGTTCAGTTTTTAGAGCGGTTAACATTTTAACCGCTCTTAAATGTGAAGATATGATAGCGGTTCCACGTTAACCGCTATCTAAAGTCTCGATTGTTTGAAAAAGTGATCGATCATTTGGAAAAATAATCGATCATTTGAAAAATTAAATATTCTAAAATATAATTTATTTTAATTTCTATATAATATATATATATATATAAATGAAAATAAGTTATATTGTGGAATATATATTTTATATTATAGTAATTAATATAAATTATATTTTAGAATATATATATATATATATATATATATATATATAATTTTACATCAAAATATATTCAAATAATCGAGACTTTAGACAGCGTTAACGCGGAACCGCTATCATATGTTCACTTTTAAGAGCGGTTGCATCTTAACCGCTCTTAAATGTGAAGATATGATAGCGGTTCCACGTTAACCGCTATCTAAAGTCTCAATTATTTGAAAAAGTGATCGATCATTTGAAAAATTATATATTCTAAAATATAATTTATTTTAATTTCTATAATATATATATATATATATATATATATATATATATATATATATATAAATGAAAATAAGTTATATTGTGGAATATATATTTTATATTATAGTAATTAATATAAATTATATTTTAGAATATATATATATATATATATATATAATTAATTTTACATCAAAATATATTCAAATAATTGAGACTTTAGATAGCGGTTAAGGTGGAACCGTTATCATATGTTCACTTTTAACAGCGGTTAACATTTTAACCGCTCTTAAATGTGAAGATATGATAGTGGTTCCACGTTAACCGCTATCTAAAGTCTCGATTATTTGAAAAAGTGATCGATCATTTGGAAAAATAATCGATCATTTGAAAAATTAAATATTCTAAAATATAATTTATTTTAATTTCTATATAATATATATATATATATATATATATATATATATATATGTATGATTTAGGGTTGAAATTGAAAGAGTATGGATTTAACAATTTTAATTGTTACATTTAGAAATTATTGTTTTCTTTTATGCATTGAGTGTGAGTACATTAAAAGTTTATTATGTGTATAAATTAACAAGAAACATATGATGGTTAATATGGCTTGGAGTGATGTTGGAGTCTTAAGGGTTGTTGGTTCAAATCTTGGTTAGAGTAAAAAGGAAAAAACAAAGATAAATTTTTTTGTAATGTAATCCGCTGGGCGCATCAGAAATGCGCTGAGCGGATTATGTTTGAAATCTCTATTCCAATGCGGCATGTAATCCGCTGGATGCATCAGAAATGCGCTGAGCGGATTGTGGTTTGAAATTTTATTACTTGCGGCCTATAATCTGCTGGGCGTATAAGAAATGCGCCGAACGGATTATTAGGTGAAATGTTTGATCTTATAAAGAAAGAGTGTCATTCTGCAACCGTAGGTTCATCGTTTCTCTCTTTCTCTCAAAATTTTTCCTTACCTTCAAACTTGATTTTGAGGGGAAAATCTTGATTTTCTTGAGAAGCTCCAAGAGGTAAGTTGGTTTATCTCAATCTCCTCTACATTTCTACCGTTTTATTTTTCAAAACAGTGCATTTTCTATTTTTATCCTCACTTGAATGAGCTTGAATGGAAGTAGGAAGAGTGTTATTGTAGGTTTTACACCTAAGATACTAGAATAATGTTTAAAATTGAGGATTAGAAGTGGTTAAACTAAAAACTTTAAGAGTCCTAATTCGTAGGTACTATTCATTGAATTTTTGGGACTTGTGTGAACAGACTTAGAAATTGGTATCTTCATGAAAGTTGTATCTCTTTAAGTTGTCGAAATTTAGAAACTAATTTCACATTAAACGGATATTTATAGCTTAAGTTATGCCCATTTTACTATCAAGTGTTCTAGCTGTGACGTTAAGATGTAGCCCTGTTTCAACAACCTAGGTTTTTGAATTACTGAGATTGATAAGTGTGAAATTAGGACTTGATTCCTTCATAAAAGTTGTAGGAAATTATATCCCTGAAATTTAGAAATTTATTTCATGTTAATATCTTATGTGTAGCAAGAGTTATAATCCAATTACCAAGGCATATTCAGAGTGTTATTGTAGTTGAGCCTAGTTGGAAACAACCACTGAAAACTGAAAACTGCATCTATTCTATAGGGTATTTGAATTTATTTACTTTATCAATATTGTAGGTAATTAAGTTATTGAAATTTTGGCTCAAATCTCATGCCAAAACAACTTATATAACTCTAGAAAATTTTGAAATACTGAACCTTGTCCATGGTTGTTATTAAGATTCTTTCTACTCTAAGTGCCTACAAAATAGGACAATTTTCTAAGTTAATTGTAAGCTGAATGTGAGCTTAAAATATTATTAGAAATGGATTAGCAATACAAAGTGAATTTAAATTCTCATGAGATAGAATTATAGAAATATAAGATTCTAACTAGCATTTTATTACGTATATAGATTTTCTTTGAAACACAACATCAAGCTTTGAAAGCAATAAGTGTGAACGTATCAGGTAAGGGGTAGGATAACTTTTATAATTCACTTTTGCTTGAAATAACATTGAGAAGAAGTCCCTTTACTTCTAAGCTAATTAGAAATTTATTTGGAATTATTTGAATGCTAATTCTATTTTTATGAATTTTTAAAGTTTTAAGATTATGTGAATTTTATGGCTTCTAAATGGAGCAACTTGAGTGTATGGAACCTTATATGATTATAAGGTATCCATGAATGTTGTTTGAATCGATTGCTTAATCATTAGTAATTTTATATGATTTATTGATGAATTTAGATTGAGAATTAGCCTATTTCTATGTTTAGTATTATAATAATTGCTTTAAATTGATTATTGAGATATATTGTATGTATGTTATGAAGCATGATAAGTAGAAAATTATTGTGGAATGTTTTTGTTAAGATGGATTAGCATGTAGAATTGCATTGTATAAGTTGGTGGAACGGAGGAAAGGTGTGAGAAATGAACTATGTGAGAAAGAAAACTATTTTTTTGATATATTAAATTGAATTTTATAATTTAATTATGAAGTGAATTTTTATATTTTTATTTAATTAATAAATATTTTTCAAAAGTATTTGAATAATTTTGATCTAGGAGAAAACAAGTAATTGTAAGTGAAAATGAATTTTTAATAATTTTGAGGAAATTATTTGCAATTATTATTTAAGAAAAATAAATTAAAATTGAGAAAATTATAATTTTGAGTGATGATGAATATGATGAGGTGGAAGGATGGTTTGGTGAAAAGTAGAAGTGTTCAGGGCTGTTTTTGGTTATTTTGCGGGTGTTAAAATTTTTTGGGAATGTCCGATTTACGGGGAAACTACGTCGATTTTTCTTAAGAAATAACCTAGTATTATTTTGAAGAAGTTAAGATGTGACTTAAGTATAATGAGGTGAAACAAATTTGAAAGAGCGTGAAGAAGTTATGATAAGTCATGCATCATGTTCATGAGTTAGAGATTGAGTGTATGAGGAGGATATAGAAAATCAGGGTCGGTTCCATGCTAACCTCGGGGATGATTGAGTGTGATCGAGCTCATATGTGGCTCAGGCTCGCTACCTAAGCTGTGAGACTCTCACTACCAAGCTTGATTATCCGACTAAAGCCCCGGGGTTTCTCATGATCGGTTGAGTTGGACAAATAATTATGAGTATACTACCGCGAGGCGGTGAGAGGTTCCAGTGAAACTCCTGATCCTTCTCGAAAAGAAAAAAAAAACAAAACAAAAAGAGAAAAGAGAAAGTGGTTTTGGGATCCCCATGGTCTTGCATACTAGGATGTGTCCTAGAAAAGATTAGTGCATACATTGCATTCATAATATCATATCATTTGTGTGCTTGATTACTAGTATGTTTGTATGTGTAATTTCTAATTAACTCAATGTTATTTGCATGCTCTAAGTGAATATAAAGTTGTCTTACCCTTTACTGTGCATGTATTGTTATTATGAAATGTTTGCATAGGTGACGTTGAACACAACTCATCCCCGGTATCATCTCCAAGTAAAGTTTAAATACGATCACTGCAAGTACTAATTAGAGGACTTGATCGGACACCACTACAGTTCTACAAGAGATACTTCATTTTAGTGGACGTACGAAATATATCTCCTCTTTAGTTAGGTTGTATAGTTAGTTTGTCTAGTTAGTTTGTTTGCTCTGGTCTTGTGAACCCTTGTTAGGTGTATTTTGGGATGACTTTGTGTATATTTACTATCTAGTTATACTTGATACTTATGAATGATATGTATATTAATCACTAAGTGTATGTTCTAATTATTGTGTACCTTACTTCTACAAGAGTGTATTGGTAATCAAATACTAAGAGGAACCAATAATAATTCATAAATCATAATAAAGTGAATGTTGGTATTAAAGGTGTCACACCAAGCATCGAGAACGACCCTAGTCATTAGGTGTTCTTTTTCCAATCTTAGGGGTTATAAATCCAATGATTATTAGATATTACTCCTCGGGGCTAGCCCGACCCCCGAGCATCTTTAGGGCACATATTTTCTTTTTAATTATAAAGAATGTCATTCTTACTATCTGCTTCTCTTCTTGTTATTTATGTCTAAACCTTATAATAACCATGTTTAAGAAAACGTTTTCAAAAGTGCGTCAATATAATCAAATTGCGCCATTGACCAAAATAAAAATCTAATTCATCACCACTGATTGACTAGAAGCACAAAATAAAGTCTTACCTTGTCATAAATAAAATCGTGTTTTGTGCAAACAAAAAAGAAAATCTAAAGAAGCTCATAGAAGCTAAAGGCCAAAAAGAAAAGGCAATATACCCGGTAGGAAACCCATTAAGGGGGCTACACAAAAGTTAGGGTAAACTTGCTAGGAGACCTGAACAACAATAAAGGGTAGTCTAGGCAAAAATTAGGGTTATAAAATAAAGTCTACTAGGATTCCCAAAACATGAAAAGAGGAAACCTAGACAAAAGTTAGGACATAGCACAATATCCTAGGCTAAAAATCCAAAGGTCAGACTAGGAAAATCAATCAGTCATAGCAAGCGCCATACAATAAGACATCATTCCATAAACAAAACGTTTGTCTAAACTAGCCTAAACACTCTAACCAACTTTGGCTAGCCGTGCTTACAAAAACCATTTTTTGTCAAAATAAAACAATTCTAAAACACAAGCCCTTGAATTAAATATCCTCTTCCTTCTTTTCTCTTGACCCTTACCACTACGACATTCTAGTAATTAGTAGGAAAATTTGGAGATAGTAATCAATAGGAGGATTGGCATCCCCAAGAAAAGGGAAGGGCGCACTGACATGACAAGTCGCTCTACAATCAACACAATCATTCTTCGGTCATGGTAAAATCAAGATGGCAAAATCGGTACAACCTATCATGTCGACGAAAGCACATAATAACACAAGCATGTCAGAAGCAAAAGCACATTTGATTAATCCTTTTAAAATATTAATTGAAATAGCATTATAGGATGCATATCACAAACATTGCATGCATATGATAGGGTCCTATCTCTCAAAAAAAAAAAGAGAAAGAAAAAATGAAAATAAAAAGAATAATGTCTACTAGGAGATTCTTAGGCAAAAGTTAGGGTAGCCCGCTAGATCAAAAACCCGCAAAGGGCGGTCTAGGCAAAAGTTAGGGCATTCATAAAAAAAGGAAAAAAGCCCGCTAAGATATCCTAGGCAAAAATTAAGGCAGCCTGCTAGATCGAAAACCCCAAAATGGCGGTCTAGGCAAAAGTTAGGGCTAAACCTAAAGAGAGGGGTCCATCAGCATAGTCATAAAGCATAACAGGAGAAATCGGTCACTTTTTTAGATGCATCTCATAAAAGAATATATTGTATTTAGGGCATCCACGTATAAGTTGTCGCATAAAACGACTTTGTCAAGATAAAAAATGAAGAAATATAAAAATTACTTCAGATAAATAACAAAAAATGAAAAGCATTCATGCATATAAGGAGACTAGCTCCATGTTTGTGATTGAAAACAGGAAACACCCAGGATAAATCTTCGCATCGCATAAAGCTCCCCCTCAAGAAAATAGAGCAAGTCATCAATCAAGCGACTTAGCAGAATAAGAGCTTCCAGAAGTCAAAGCTCCAATCGCTATCCTTCTACCCAATAAAGGGAGGGCACAATCAACAACGAAAAAGCCGACGGAAAGGCTTAGTCACCCTCAAGAGGATCCCTGCCTACTCTGAAGGCAAAACAAAAATACTCTTCATGGCTTAGCATTACCACTACATCGAGCACACTCACCCAAAGTATCCTCCACACTCCCCAATGGAGAATAAAGGCTTCAAGAGCCCATCATCATCAATAGTCAAAAGAGTCCAATCTCCATACCAACAAGGGCTCAACAAAAAGAGGAAAAAAGAAGAAAACCCTTGCATCCCTAGCGGATATCCAAAATAAAGGGCCACAATAGAGAAGGCCGAATAAAAATCCCCAAGTGGATCTTCCTAGACAAGTATACAAAAAGAAGGAATCAGAATTCCCCATCCATCAATAGGATAAGAGTTTCACAAGGTTAGCTCGCATCAACATCAATCAAGGAGCCAAAACTCCATCCTTAGAAAAGAAAAATTGAATCCCCCAAGAAGTCGACTAATTCCCTGGTGGATCACCAAAAAGCTTCATCCTTAGCAGACCACCCCCAAAAGAAAGAAAAAGCCTGCGTGTATAAAAGAAACTAAAAAGTAAAAAGGCACATGCATTATCCCCATAAAAAGCCAGATTTCAAAATCGCGATAAAAAAGAGATAAATCATAGAAAAAGGCGACATTAAAATCCTAACTTTTAGGTAAACAGAATGCCCATTCCCCAACGAAATAAGAGCATCGTATAACCAACTCACACCAGTACCTAACAAGGAGTCAAAACTCCAGGGGGCAAACCAAAATCAGATCCCCGGGAAGGCAATCAATACCAGTGGATCATCAAAAAGAGAAAAATCATCCTCAGTGAGCCTACGACAAAGGCAAATTTCAAACTCACATCCCCAGAATGGGATATCAGCCTATTCAAAGGCAAAACAGTGCAAGCACAAAACCTTCAAAGGCACCATCAACAAATCCTCAAATGGATATCCGCCTACTCAAGAGGCACCATCAAAACCAACAAACCCTTAGTAAATTCCTGCCTACTTCAGAGGCATTTTACAAAGAATCCCCAGTAATCAACAAGCTGGATGACTATCAAGAAAAGCCAAAAAATCAAAGAATCTCCGGCACACCGGAAGACTTTACCAGAAAGTCAAAAACATTTACTAAAACAAAGATCACTCCCCATGGAGTCGACACATGAGCTAGAGCAGTAAGCCGCCACCACCAGTAGTCCTATGAAGTGGATTGCACCAACCAGATGGGGGGCTTCATACCCATCAACCAGCGCATGAGCTAGAGTAGTAAGCCGCCACCACCACCAGTCCTACGAAGTGGACTGCACCAGCCAGATGGGGGGTTCATACCCATCAACCTGCGCATGAGCCAGAGCAGTAAGTCGCAACCAGTCCTACAATGATGGATTACACCAATCAGATGAGGGGTTTATACTCATCCAGTCCTACAATGGTGGACTGCAAACTCTACCAGCCAGATGAAGGGTTCATACTCATCCAGTCCCACAATGATGGACTGCACCAACCGGATGGGGGTTTATACTCATCAACCGAGGGGTCGGCTACTGCAAGAAGCATCCTGAGGTTCTACCACTTGTTAGCTGAGGGATCGGCTACCGCAAGAAGGAGCATCCCGAAGCTACAAGCAATCGGATGGGGGTTTATACTCATCAATCGAGGGGTCAGCTACTGCAAGAAGGAGCATCCCAGAGGTTCACACCATTGTTCGTCCAAAGGGGTCGACTACCACATGAAGGAGCATCCCGGAGGCACACACACATTTTTCATCTAGAGGGTCGGCTACCGCAAGATGGAGCATCCTAAGGACAGCCGGGCAAGAGGGTTAACTCCTTCACCCTCCAGCCAATCTCTTTTGGCATAATGGACCAACAGTCGGCTAGTCAGGTGAAGGGGGGCCAGCTGTAGACCCCAAATCTTGCCCGACCTCAAAATAAAGAGCAGAAGACTTTCGATTCGAAGATGGGCAAGGCCTAAAAGGTCCCTAGGATAGACCAATGGGCCCTATATTAGGGTAAGAAGGATTTTTGTACGGAAAAAATAAGAAATTCCACCTAGAAGGCCGAGACCGCCGTCTCACCATCGGCATAGGGCGAGACCACCGTCTCGCCACTTGCCAATGGTGAGATCACCATCTCGTTTGGCAAGACAACCTTCTCGTCATTTGCCAAGGGTAAGACTGTTGTCCCGTTTGGCGAGACGATGGTCCCGACCTGACAGACACGAATCCCTATAAAAGGGGGCGCGACCTCATCCTTTTCACAATATTCTTCCACTTTCCTTCTACAACTTTCTCAAATTCTTCTCCTAGGATCCCTCCGAAGCATTTTCGGAGTTTCTTAGTATTCTTAGAGAGCATTCTATAGTGTTGCGAGGAAGAACAACCAACATTGTAGACGCGGGGAATATATATAATATATATTTTATATTATAGTAATTAATATAAATTATATTTTAGAATATATATATATATATATATATATAATTTTACATCAAAATATATTCAAATAATCGAGACTTTAGATAGCGGTTAAGGTGGAACCGCTATCATATGTTCACTTTTAAGAGCGGTTAACATTTTAACCGCTCTTAAATGTGAAGATATGATAGCGGTTTCACCTTAACCGCTATCTAAAGTCTCGATTATTTGAAAAAGTGATCGATCATTTGGAAAAATAATCGATCATTTGAATAATTATATATTCTAAAATATAATTTATTTTAATTTCTATAATATATATATATATATATATAAATATATATTCTAAAATATAATTTATATTAATTACTATAATATAAAATATATATTCCACAATATAACTTATTTTCATTTATATATATATATATATATATATATATATATATATATATATATATATATATATATAATTTTACATCAAAATATGTTCAAATAATCGAGACTTTAGATAGCGGTTAAGGTGGAACCGTTATCATATGTTCACTTTTAAGAGCGGTTAACATTTTAACCGCTCTTAAATGTGAAGATATGTTAAGCGGTTCCACGTTAACCGCTATCTAAAGTCTCGATTATTTGAAAAAGTGATCGATCATTTGGAAATATAATCGATCATTTGAAAAATTATATATTCTATAATATAATTTATTTTAATTTTTATAATATATATATATATATATATATATATATATATATATATATATTATATATAGTAATTAATATAAATTATATTTTAGAATATATATATATATATATATAATTTTACATCAAAATATATTCAAATAATCGAGACTTTAGATAACGGTTAACGTGGAACCGCTATCATATGTTCACTTTTAAGAGCGGTTAACATCTTAACCGCTCTTAAATGTGAACATATGATAGCGGTTCCACGTTAACCGCTATCTAAAGTCTCGATTATTTGAAAAAGTGATCGATCATTTGAAATAGTAATCGATCATTTGAAAAATTATATATTCTAAAATATAATTTATTTTAATTTCTATAAAATATATATAAATGAAAATAAGTTATATTGTGGAATATATATTTTATATTATAGTAATTAATATAAATTATATTTTAGGATATATATATATATATATATATATATATATATAATTTTACATCAAAATATATTCAAATAATCGAGACTTTAGATAGCGGTTAAGGTGGAACCGCTATCATATGTTCACTTTTAAGAGCGGTTAAAATTTTAACCACTCTTAAATGTGAAGATACGATAGCGGTTCCACGTTAACCGCTATCTAAATTCTCGATTATTTGAAAAAGTGATCGATCATTTGGAAAAATAATCGATCATTTGAAAAATTATATATTCTAAAATATAATTTATTTTAATTTCTATAATATATATATATATATATATATATAAATCAAAATAAGTTATATTGTGGAATATATATTTTATATTATAGTAATTAATATCAATTATATTTTAGAATATATATATATATATATATATATATATATATATATAATTTTACATCAAAATATATTCAAATAATCGAGACTTGAGATAGCGGTTAACGCGGAATCGCTATCATATGTTCACTTTTAAGAGCGGTTGCATCTTAACCGCTCTTAAATGTGAAGGTATGATAGCGGTTCCACGTTAACCGCTATCTAAAGTCTCGATTATTTGAAAAAGTGATCGATCATTTGGAAAAGTAATCGATAATTTGAAAAATTATATATTCTAAAATATAATTTATTTTAATTTCTATAATATATATATTCTAAAATATAATTTATATTAAGTACTATAATATAAAATATATATTCCACAATATAACTTATATTATCATATTATATATATATATATATATATATATATATATATATATATATAATTTCACATCAAAATATATTCAAATAATCGAGACTTTAGATAGCGGTTAAGGTGGAAACGTTATCATATGTTCACTTTTAAGAGCGGTTAACATTTTAACCGCTCTTAAATGTGAAGATATGTTAGTAGTTCCACGTTAACCGCTATCTAAAGTCTCGATTATTTGAAAAAGTGATCAATCATTTGGAAAAATAATCGATCATTTGAAAAATTATATATTTTATAATATAATTTATTTTAATTTCTATAATATATATATATATATATATATATATATATATATAATTTTACATCAAAATATATTCAAATAATCGAGACTTTAGATAGCGGTTAAGGTGGAACCGCTATCATATGTTCACTTTTAAGAGCGGTTAACATTTTAACCGCTCTTAAATGTGAAGATATGATAGCGGTTCCACGTTAACCACTATCTAAAGTCTCGATTATTTGAAAAAGTGATCGATCATTTGGAAAAATAATCGATCATTTGAAAAATTATATATTCTACAATATAATTTATTTTAATTTCTATATATATATATATATATATATATATATATATAAATGAAAATAAGTTATATTGTGGAATATATATTTTATATTATAGTAATTAATATAAATTATATTTTAGAATATATATATATATATATATATATATATATAATTTTACATCAAAATATATTCAAATAATTGAGACTTTAGATAGCGGTTAAGGTGGAACCGCTATCATATGTTCACTTTTAAATGTGAACATATGATAGCGGTTCCACGTTAACCGCTATCTATAGTCTCGATTATTGGAAAAAGTGATCGATCATTTGAAATAGTAATCGATCATTTGAAAATTATATATTATAAAATATAATTTATTTTAATTTTTATAATATATATATAAATGAAAATAAGTTATATTGTGGAATATATATGCTATATTATAGTAATTAATATAAATTATATTTTACAATATATATATATATATATATATATATATATATATATATATATATATATATATATATATAATTTTACATCAAAATATATTCAAATAATCGAGACTTTAGATAGCGGTTAAGGTGGAACCGCTATCATATGTTCACTTTTAAGAGCGGTTAACATTTTAACCACTCTGAAATGTGAAGATATGATAGCGGTTCCACGTTAACCGCTATCTAAAGTCTCGATTATTTGAAAAAGTGATCGATCATTTGGAAAAATAAACGATCATTTGAAAAATTATATATTCTAAAATATAATTTATTTTAATTTCTATAATATATATATATATATATGTATATATATATTCTAAAATATAATTTATATTAATTACTATAATATAAAATATATATTCCACAATATAACTTATTTTCATTTATATATATATATATATATATATATATATATATATATATATAATTTTACATCAAAATATATTCAAATAATCGAGACTTTAGATAGCGGTTAAGGTGGAACCGCTATCATATGTTCACTTTTAAGAGCGGTTAACATTTTAACCACTCTGAAATGTGAAGATATGATAGCGGTTCCACGTTAACCGCTATCTAAAGTCTCGATTATTTGAAAAAGTGATCGATCATTTGGAAAAATAATCGATCATTTGAAAAATTATATATTCTAAAATATAATTTATTTTAATTTCTATAATATATATATATATATATATATATATATATAAATGAAAATAAGTTATATTGTGGAATATATATTTTATATTATAGTAATTAATATAAATTATATTTTAGATATATATATATATATATATATATATAATTTTACATCAAAATATATTCAAATAATCGAGACTTTAGATAGCGTTAAGGTGGAACCGCTATCATATGTTCACTTTTAAGAGCGGTTAACATCTTAACCGCTCTTAAATGTGAACATACGATAAGCGGTTCCACGTTAACCGCTATCTAAAGTCTCGATTATTTGAAAAAGTGATCGATCATATGAAATAGTAATCGATCATTTGAAAAATTATATATTCTAAAATATAATTTATTTTAATTTCTATAATATATTTATATAAATGAAAATATGTTATATTGTGGAATATATATTTTATATTATAGTAATTAATATAAATTATATTTTAGTATATATATATATATATATATATATGTAATTTTACATCAAAATATATTCAAATAATCGAGACTTTAGATAGCGGTTAACTCGGAACCGCTATCATATGTTCACTTTTAAGAGCGGTTGCATCTTAACCGCTCTTAAATGTGAAGATATGATAGCGGTTCCACGTTAACCGTTATCTAAAGTCACGATTATTTGAAAAAGTGATCGATCATTTGGAAAAGTAATCGATCATTTGAAAAATTATATATTGTAAAATATAATTTATTTTAATTTCTATAATATATATATATATATATATATATATAAATGAAAATAAGTTATATTGTGGAATATATATTTTATATTATAGTAATTAATATAAATTATATTTTAGAATATATATATATATATATATATATATATATATATATATATATATATAATTTTACATCAAAATATATTCAAATAATCGAGACTTTAGATAGCGGTTAAGATGGAACCGCTATCATATGTTCACTTTTAAGAGCGGTTAACATTTTAACCGCTCTTAAATGTGAAGATATGATAGCGGTTCCACGTTAACCGCTATCTAAAGTCTCGATTATTTGAAAAAGTGATTGATCATTTGGAAAAATAATCGATCCTTTGAAAAATTATATATTCTAAAATATAATTTATTTTAATTTCTATAATATATATATATATATATATATATATATATATATATAAATGAAAATAAGTTATATTGTGGAATATATATTTTATATTATAGTAATTAATATAAATTATATTTTAGAATATATATATACATATATATATATATATATATATATATATATATATAATTTTACATCAAAATATATTCAAATAATCGAGCCTTTTAGATTGCGGTTAAGGTGAAACCGCTATCATATGTTCACTTTTAAGAGCGGTTAACATCTTAACCGTTCTTAAACACTACTACAGAATGAGCATTCAACGTCAGGTGTAGAAGGCATTCAACGTCGGTTCGAATGACGTCGTTGAATCGAGCGTCGTTGAATGTCAAAGGATTCTACGTTGGTTCAGAATACCGACGTTGAAAGTGTTAGACATCTACATCGGTTAAGCAAATGTCAGTCATAGAAATGAGTAAATTCTACGTCGGTTATTCACCTAACCAGACGTTGAAAGTTATATATACAACGTCGGTTATTGCATTAACGACGTTGTAACGAATATACTACGTCGTTTAATGCCATAACCGACGTTGTATATTCGTTACAACGTCGATTAATGCAATAACCGACGTAGAATATCCCTTTTTTAAAAAAAGTTGGTCTGTTTTTGTGCCACCTTACACGACCTGCTATAATCTCGATCCAGACAGTATATTTATTTCACCAGGCAGGTATATATAAAATGATATATATATATATATATATATATATATATATATATATATATATATATATATATATGTGAAAATCAGCCAAATTATGTACATTATTACACAAAAAATTATCAATCAATCCTATTCCTAACTACTTGTACAAACTTTTTTGCCCATTTGTTTCTAACCATGTCTATAGTATCCATAGGCAAAGGTTCTATATCTTTAAATGCACTGTAAGAAGTTCACAATAATAGAATGGTAAACCCTAAGCAATAAAAATAAAGGAATTGAATATAATAGCAAATGTCAACTTACCTCATTCCAACTATCACTGAATGCTACCAAAAATGATGAGCCACATCCAATACATTACATAGTAGCCGCACTCGTAGCCTCCATTTTGTTTGTTAGACTAAAAATGACTAAATATGTTAAAAATAACTATTAAATTTGAACGTAAATTAATAGATAGTATAATATATATAAAGGCTACTTACTTTGATAAAATTCCAATTTGGAGTTGTGTTTTTACTTGTGTGTTTTCCATCTAATGTACTATAAACCTTTAAAGCACTATATATTGAAAAGAAGGGGCTTAGAAATAGAATAATCAAGATGTTTAGACATAATATAATAAATACTTACTCGTTTACAATATTTTTTAGCTCCATGTCAGGTTTTTTCCCAATGAGCGAGAACCAACACACAAGATTCTGCTTTGGACAAATAACTAATAGTTGCCGAGTGGTTTACGTATATACACATGATTAGAATCTCATAAAAAAACTTGTGTAAAACCGAGAAGAG
This sequence comes from Sphenostylis stenocarpa, assembly GCA_963425845.1. Lineage (NCBI taxonomy): Eukaryota > Viridiplantae > Streptophyta > Magnoliopsida > Fabales > Fabaceae > Sphenostylis > Sphenostylis stenocarpa. The sequence goes on along the minus strand of OY731402.1, from coordinate 19,388,686 downwards.
GCTGGGATAACTTACGAATGATGGTATGCTCCAAGGTAAATATCTCTTTTAGAAACAGTCATCCAATTACGCATGTAAGCGAGAATTTGATCACGCTTATTCCGAGACTTTTGTATAGATTGAGGATCGAAGAATCCATACACATGACCAATGCCCTGCTCCACTATCATTTCGTGCATCATCCTAAAATATGCCAATTTAAGTGAACTTATAGCTTATATATTTACTAAAATGAAAAGAGTCATGAAAGATATGAACTTACAATGTCCAAAATTGTAAAACAGCTATATTTAGACATTGATTGCCCATCCCAATCTCTAGGGCATCGGTGTGGGAAATGTATAGGGGGATATTGCTAGAAGCCATCCCAAATAATGTACAATCCCATGGAACTTGGAATGACTGCAGATACAATTGTGGGGAAAGAGACAAGAGATCAAAAATTGGATTTGGAGAAGTCTCCACAACTCGGTGTCTTCTCCTTAGATGCGAAGGAGTGGCAATAGCTTTACCCAAGTCTTTTGGCTGCCAAACATCCTACATATTTTATAAAATATAATCATAAACAATAAATCAATTTATTTATGTGTTAGATGTATTATAACCATACATATAGATACCTTTGCCATGATTGACCTAACTAAATGTCGGGGCCAAGTAATGAAGGTCCGAAGGGCTTGGCCCACTGTCTGCACCTCTTCGGTGGGGATAGGGACACTAGCCGCAACGTCAACCACCTTTTCAACCACTAATTTGACCAAGTTAGGATCCAAAGGCACATTGTGGATGGTTGAAGCCCCTTCATGAAGCTGATCCATGGGCCACTAGCCTTAGACCTTCATCTACCTCAACCCACAAGCCATATCGATCATCCTTTGTGGATTCGGGATGAATAGATGCCACCTCGGGTGTGACCTCGATAGTGGCTTCAGCACAACTGCCCTTTGTGCTAACTCTTGGACCTACAAATACAGTAAATTCCAATAAGGACTAAGATTTTAGAAACATAAGTCAAGTACCAATTTGTGGTTGAAAATGCACACGATGGAGGATGAGCATCAACAAATGAAGTACCCATGGAGGTCATACGCGAGAGCTGCTCCTGCACACGTGCGATGATGGTCTCCTCAAGTCGTGCGGCGATGGCAGGAGTCAACTCTTCCTCCAATTTTGCCCCGATGGCTGGTGTCAATTTCTCCGTAAGAGCCATCTCCAAGGCGGCAACATCTTCTTGGCTCGGGGATGTGGAGGTGCGGATATCCTGTGATGGTGGTCCAAAATACTGTCGGACACCCACACCTTGGCCAACGGCTTGAACACGACCTGGATGTTACGGTCGTCCAATAGCGATGGTCAAGATATCCTGACGACCGAGAAGGGATGAAAGTTCCCTGTGTACACTTTGCTCCTCCAAGGCATCCTACATTATAAAAGTTAATTTTATTAATGAACAAGTTACATATAACTAATTCAAAGTAAATTAACTTCTTTTACTTACAATCCGAGCGAGCAATTTCTCGGGCTTCTGCGATGTCATGTCACCAGAAGGCTTTGTACGAGCCCTCTTCCACTTACGGTGACGTTTAGGAGGAGATGGTGGAGGAATCTGCTCTTCGCTTAAACCGAGAAGAGGCTAACTCCGACTGTCGAAGTCTCATCTTCTCCTCCATCATCTTCTTTGTCAATAGGTCGTACCCACCACGAGATAGAAGGTGGGGGGGCGACATTCTTGCTCTGAATGTCTTTTGCTTTTTGTCTTCTTTCCTGCAACATAATTGAACACAATATTAGATACACAACTCATTATAAAATGTTCAAGTCAATTAAGCAATTAACATTACCTCCCTGTCGCCGCCGTCAAAACGAGGCGATCGGAGCGACGCGATGGTTTTATCGACCCTTCTTGTTTTCGCGTTTTTCGTTGGTGGTTACAACGTCTTCAGGCTGTCCGATAACTGGACTAATCTGGAGACGAGGTTTTCAAAAGTGTCCTTGGGATGTCCGACAACCGGGCTAACCCAAGGACTTATTTATGTTGGGTTCTATGGAGTCGCCACCGATATTTTTACCATAAACATCGGAAAAGGGGTTTTAAAAGGCGTTGGTTTTCGAAAACCAACTTTGGTCATTAGAACCAGAGTTGGGTAAGGGAGTTAGTTACGTGCAAAGGGAGTGTTAGTCCCTTTGCGACGCCCCTTTCGGGTTCCCTATGATAGGCCGGCTATTTGTAAATGATTAAACTTGGAAAATTGCGCTTTTACCCTTTTTATTATGCAAAATTTAAATATGTGACTACATTGCCCTAGCTTTTATTGCATAATTTAAATAGCAGTAATTTTAAAGAGAAAAGAATGAGGATATGCACCTCCAAAGCAAGCTTTATATATAAAAGAGGGTGCGTTTTGGCAACCCTTCACTCTACACTCTCAGAAACTCCGGAAATGCCTCGGAGGGATTCTCAAGAAGATTTAGAACGCTCAGTCTATGCCTAAAGACGCTCAGAAACTCCGGAAATGCCTCGGAGGGATTCTTAGAGAGAGAAAATCTAGAGAGAAGGGAGAGCTCTTGTTGCTTGGTGTGTGGAAATGAGGGGGGGAGAGCCCCTATTTATAGTTTTTCGCGCTGTCAGGGTCCAGACCGCCAGTCTCGTCTGACAGGGTCGAGACTGCCGTCTCGTAATTCGAGACCGCCGTCTCGTTCATGTCAGCAAGTCGAGACTGCCGTCTGGGAAAACGGGACCGCCGTCTCGATTAAGCGAAAATCGAGACCGCCGTCTGGAAAACCCAGACCGCCGTCTCGAATTTGCGAGTGACGAGATCGCCGTCTGGAAAATCGAGACGGCGGTCTCGTCCTGGCGCTTAAACGAGACGGCGGTCTAGTATTCCCAGACGGCGGTCTCGTCCCTTCAAGGCGAGAAACTTTATTTTTTGGGCAAAAAACCTTCCTATCTTGGTACGGAGGCCTAATAGTCTCTCCTAGTGGCTTGTTAGGCTTCGACCGTCTTCAAATAGGAAGCTTTCTGACTTTATTTGGAGGCCGGGCAAGATTTGGGGTCTACAGCTGCCCCCCCTTTACCTGACCAGTCGACTGCTGGCCTTTTGTGCCGAGGTGATCGACTGGAGGGTAAAGGAGTTGACCCTCTTGCCCGGTTTCCCTTCGGATGTACCGTCTTTGTGGCGGATGATCTTCTGGGGAGATGTTGTGTTGTGCGCCTCTGGGATGCTCCTTCGATGCGGTAGCTGACCCTTTCGACTTATGAGTACGAACCCTCATCTGGTTTGATGAGTACGAACCCCCATCTGGTTTGATGAGTACGAACCCCCATCTGGTTTGACGAGTACGAACCCCCGCCTGGTAAGCCCCCTTCTGTAAGGCTTGATGAGTTCACACCCCATCCGGTGTTTAGCCTCCGGATGCTCCATCTTGCGATAGGCGATCCTTTGGCCGTGGTGGCGGCTTGCGATTCCGACCATGCGCCGGTGTGAAACCTTGGGATGCTCCTTTGATGCGGTAGCCGATCCCTTGGCTGACGAGTATGAACCCCCGTCTGGTTATGTGCCTCTGGATGCCCCTTTTTGCGGTGGCTGACCCTTTGGCAATGGTGGCGGCTTACTGATTCTGACCATGCACCGGTGTGAAACCTTGGGATGCTCCTTTGATGCGGTAGCCGATCCCTTGGCTGACGAGTATGAACCCCCGTCTGGTTTTGTGCCTCTGGATGCCCCTTCTTGCGGTAGCTGATCCTTTGGCAATGGTGGCGGCTTACTGATTTTGGCCATGCGCCGTTTCTCTAGAGTGTAACTTTTTGTGTTTTTGATGATTGTGATTGGACCTTTCTGGAATGGTCATCCGGGTTGCCGGAAACCTGGTTTTGTTGTTCATCCAGCTTTATTGGTTGCTGGGGATTCTTTGTTCTTTTTGTGATGGTTATCCGACTCTTGCTGGTCAGCCGGGTTGTTTCTCTTTGTTTTTTTTTACTTGGTAGTCGATTTTTGGTTTGAGGTAGTCTTTTATCCTGCCTTTTTCTCGCGATTTTTGGATTTTGGCTTTTTATTGAGCGTGTGTCTTTTTTTCTTTTTTTAAGCTTCTTTTTGTTGGTTACACTGGCTTTTGTAAAAGAGGCAAAAGGTCGGCGGAGTCATACCGGGATACCTTTTTTGGTTGTTTTGCATGAATGCAAGCATGAGACTGAATGCTTTTCCTACAGTATTTTTATTTGTTTGTTTTGACAAAGTCATTTTTGTGCGACTATTTGTGTGTGGATGCTGTTAATGCAATTTTATTTTTAGTTGAGGACATTTAGAAAGTGACCGGTACTTTCCTTCTTTTTGTTCTCTCGTGATTTTTGTTTTTTACACTTTTTGTTTTAACCCTATCTTTTGCCTAGACCGCCCTTTGCGGGTTTTCGATCTAGCGGGTTTTAATTCTTTGTGTGAGGCATTTTGATGGTCTTTTTCCTTTTACGAAAGCCTTATGTTTTGCCTAGACCGCCCTTTGCGGGTTTTCGATCTAGCAGGCTACCCTGCACTTTTTACTTGAGACGTCCCTGATTGATGATTTTGCTTTTACGCTTTTTCTAATTGCTTGTTTTATGCATGCTCATGTTTCATTAATATAGAGGCATTTACACAGGTAGAGAAGGAAAAGGCAATTTTATTGATATAATCATATGGCTTATTTTACATGGGGGTTTACAAAAGAATTTGTAAGCATGGCTGGCCAAGGTCGGCTAAACTATATGAGGGTGCCACAATCATGTCTTGTGATCTTTGTTTCCCCATTTTTCCTGGTCCCTTCAGTTGAGATGCTTGAGTCCGGAGTGAAGACTATGTAAAGTCTGCTGGCTGTTGTGGAGGTATTACCTTAGTCGCCTTTGCGGTTTTCGGCTAAGGTAATCATTGCTCTTTCATCATTTCATCATTTTTTTTTACCTCTACTTTTTGCCTAGGACGTATCCTGGCGAGGAATATCGACCCTATCTTTTGCCCAGGACACTCTTTGTGAGTTTTCATCCTGACGGGTCATGAGCAATGTCTTCAGGCGTAGTATTTTTTCACCGCATCTGAGTTGACAGGATATCGGAGTTCTTCTCCATCCATGTTGGTGAGGATAAGGGCTCCTCCTGAGAAGGCTTGCTTGACCACAAAGGGTCCTTCGTAGTTGGCTGTCCATTTCCCGATTTTGTCTTTTTGGGCTGGAAGTAGTTTCTTCACTACTAGATCCCCTTCCTGGAAAGTGCGGGGATTGACCTTCTTGTCGTAGGCCTTCTTGATTTTCCGCTGATAGGCTTGCCCCCGACATATGGCGTCCAGTCGTTTTTCTTCTATTAGGTTCAACTGATCATACCGGTTCTGGACCCACTCAGCTTCGGTCAATTTGGCTTCCATGACGACTCCCAGAGAGGGTATTTCGACTTCCACTGGTAGCACAGCCTCCATTCCGTATACGAGGGAAAACGGGGTAGCCCCTGTGGAGGTTCGAACCGACGTCCGGTAGCCGTGCAAGGCAAAAGGAAACATTTCATGCCAATCTTTATAGGTGATCACCATTTTCTGGATAATTTTCTTGATATTTTTGTTGGCTGCCTCTACTGCACCATTCATCTTTGGTTGGTACGGAGAGGAATTGTGGTGCTGGATTTTGAAGCCTTGACAGAGCTCCTCCATCATTTTATTATTGAGGTTGGTCCCATTATCAGTAATGAGCTTATGAGGGACGCCGTACCGACATATGATATTTTTCTTGATGAAGGTGGTCACCACTTTCCGGGTCACGTGTGCGTATGATGCCGCCTCAACCCATTTGGTGAAATAGTCGATTGCCACCAATATGAAGCGATGGCCATTAGATGCTTTAGGTTCGATGGGTCCAATGACATCCATGCCCCACATAGAGAATGGCCATGGTGTAGCCAGATTACTGAGAGGTACGGGCGGTACGTGAATGCTATCGGCGTATACTTGGCACTTATGACATTTCTTGGCATATTGGTGACAATCAGCTTCCATCGTGGACCAATAATACCCTGCCCTGAGGATTTTCTTTGCCATGACATGCCCGGGTGCGTGGGTTCCAAAAGTCCCTTTGTGGATTTCTTTTATCAGTGTTTGGGCTTCTTCTCGGTCCACACACCTTAAGAGGGTGGAATCGAGACTTTTCTTGTAGAGGGTTCCTTCAATCAATGTGAACCCTATGGCCCTTTTGCGAATGGTTCGCTTATCATTGTCACTGATTCCCTTGGGGTATTCTCCCTTCATGAGGTACCGCTTAATGTCATGGTACCAGGGGTTTTGATCGCGCTCGTCATTTACTGCCATGCAGAAAGCTTGTTTATCATGCAGCTTGACTTGAATGATTGGCATCTCATGTTCCTGGTCCAGGGCAAACATGGATGATAGTGTGGCGAGGGCGTCGACAATCTGATTATCCTCCCTAGGGATGTACTGGAAGGTGACACTTTCCATTCTTAAGACCAGCTCGTGGATGTACTCTAGATATGGGATCAATTTGGCGTTTCGGGTTTCCCATTCACCCTTAAGTTGATAGATGACGAGGGATGAATCGCCGAATATTTTGAGCTTAGTGACCCCATGATCTAAAGTCGCTCGGATTCCCAATGCACATGCTTCATACTCGGCCATGTTATTGGTGCAATCAAAATTAAGCCTGGCCGTTACAGGAATGTGTTTCTTTTCAGGGGATATCAAAATAGCTCCTACCCCGTGTCCAAGCATGTTGGAAGCCCCATCGAAGAACATGGTCCACATCCCTTCTTTGGTCTCTTCGTGTTCGATGTGCATAATGTGCTCATCGGGGAAGTCATCTTGTAGAGATTGGTATTCATCTGTGGACCCATGAGCTAAATAATCCGCTAGGGGGCTTCCCTTAATAGCTTTCTGGGTGACATGGATAATGTCAAATTCTGAGAGGAGAACTTGCCACCTAGCTATTCTTCCAGTCAAGATGGGCTTCTCGAAGAGGTATTTAATCGGGTCCATTTTGGAGACCAACCATGTTGTATGTCGAGCCATGTACTGTCTGAGACGTTGAGTGACCCACACCAATGCGCAACATGTTTTTTCGAATGGTGTATAACGGGTTTCATAATCTGAGAATTTTTTACTGAGATAGTAAATGGCTCGTTCCTTTTTCCCGGTTTCATCATGTTGGTCGAGCACACATCCCATTGACTCTTCGAGCACTGACAAATATAGGATCAGAGGTTTCCCTTCAACGGGTGGCACCAATACTGGTGGATTGGTTAAACAAGCTTTGATTTTATCAAACGCCTGTTGGCATTCTTCGTTCCACACCGTTGGTTGATTCTTGCGCAACAGCTTAAAGATGGGGATACATTTATCTGTTAACTGTGCGATGAAGCGGGCGATGTAGTTGATTCGGCCTAGAAAGCCTCTGACCTCTTTTTCTGTGCTTGGTGGGGGCATTTCCAAGATCGCCTTTGTTTTGTCGGGGTCCACCTTGATACCTCTTTCACTGACAATGAACCCTAGTAGTTTTCCCGATCGTACTCCGAAAGTACATTTTGCCGGGTTAAGCTTAAGTTGATATTTCCGAAGTCGATCGAAAAGTTTCCGGAGATATTGAATGTGATCCATTTCGTTTTTGGACTTGGCTATCATGTCGTCCACATATACTTCTATTTCTTTGTGGATCATGTCGTGGAATAGTGTGACCATAGCCCTTTGATATGTTGCCCCCGCATTTTTCAGCCCGAACGACATTACTCGATAGCAAAAGGTACCCCACGGTGTAATGAAGGAGGTTTTTTCTCTATCTTCAACAGCCAGTTTGATTTGGTTGTACCCCGCATACCCGTCCATGAAGGAATACAACGTGTTAGTAGCGGTATGGTCTACCAGCGTGTCTATATGTGGTAGGGGAAAGTCGTCCTTAGGACTTGCTCGATTGAGGTCCCTATAATCCACGCAGACCCTGACCTTCCCGGTCTTTTTGATGACGGGTACTATGTTGGCCAACCATTCTGGGTACTTGGAAACTACCAGGAAATTAGCATCCAACTGCCTTTGCACCTCCTCCTTTATCATTAAGGACCAGTCGGGTTTAATTCTCCTGAGCTTTTGCTTTACAGGTCGGCACCCCTCCTTCAGTGGCAGTCTGTGTTCTACTATACTTGTGTTAAGTCCAGGCATGTCATGATATGACCAGGCGAATACATCCATATATTCTTTCAGGAGCAGTATTAATCCTTTTTTCGTGCTATTTTCCATTTGGGTGCCGATGTTCACCTTTTTATCCTCATCCTCTTTTCCCAAATTGACAGTTTCTATTTCTTCCTGATGCGGTTGTATGATGCGTGTTTCTTTTTCCAGCATCCTTTGCATATCCGGAGAAATGGTCTCCTGCTCACTGTCGGACTCGGTCCATTCGCCTTCCGTTTCCGGAGTCCATGGGGATTCATCAATCACAGACATGATGCGTTTTAGGTTCTGTTTTAGTCATAGATTTTATTATTCGATTTATTTTTGAAAGAATAATAGATATAAGAGGGAAAAGAATGAATATGACAAAATGCTTCGTGTATTAATGGAAATGAGAATGTATTTACAAGCCCTTTTAATAAAAAATTCCTGTGGCCGCGGGCGAAGACCATCGGAGATGTAGAGAAAAGCTTGAAAAATAAAAACCCCTAGGGCTGATCCTCCCAGTCCTCCCTCTCTGCTACTCTGGCTTTGACAGAGGTTTGACATCGGTGCTGGAAGCAGAGGCGTCGAAGGTTATCCAACCGGCGTCTATTAACTCTTGGACCTTATATTTCAAGGTCAAGCAGTTGTCGGTTGAATGCCCTGGTGCATCCGAGTGGTAACTACATTTTTCATTGGGCTTGTACCATTCGGGATAGGGAGGCTCCAGCTGCTTCTTTGGAGGAACGCGGGCCAGGAGGTTGGCTTCCAACAACTGGGGCAGCAGTTTTGCATAAGAGGTGGGGATAGGCGTGAACTTCCTCTCCTTCCTTTTTTGTTGCCGCTCTGCCTGAGGCGTGGAGGGAGGGGTTGTGAAATTGATGGCGTGCACGACTTCTTCCTTCTTCTTGAAGGGCTTCTTGAGTGATGTGCTGGAAGAGGAAGGTCGTGCTATCTTGCCGCTCTTCAGCCCTTGCTCCACCCTTTCTCCCACAGTGACTATGTCCGAGAAAAGGTTGGAGGTACTGGCTATCGCCTTGTCGTAGTACGCTCCAGTCAGTGAGTCTATGAACATAGACACTATCTCCTTGTCCGTCAAAGGAGGCTCTATTTGGGCTGCCAATTCCCTCCATCTCTGGGCGTACCCTTTGAAGGCCTCGTCGTCCCGTTTACTCAAGCTTCTAAGATCTGACCTGTCAGGTGTCAGATCGATGTTATAACGGTAGCGACGGAGGAAAGCGTCTGCCAGCTGTTTCCAGTTCTGGACCTGCCCCCTCTCCAAGCTGCATGTACCGGTTGAGAGCCGTGTCCGCGGACTTTCTCGAAAGCGATGGATCGGGAGTTTCTCGTTGTCGGCATGGGCGGCCATCTTACGACAATACATCGTAAGATGGTTCTTGGGGCAGGTCATTCCGGCGTACTTAGGGAAGTCCGGGATTTTGAATTTGGGAGGGAAGCAGATGTCCTTCACGAGGCACATGTCAGCCACCTCCTTGACGTCGAAGTTATGCCCTTCGACCGCCTTCAGCCTCTCCTCCAGGGCGGAGAGTTGTTGTTTGGATACCTCTGGGGTAAGGATGCGTGCAGTCTTGGCATCCTTCCCGCCGAAGAAGTATTCTTCTTCTTCTTCCTCTTCGTGGTGGGAAGGGGCATTTTCAGCTTGGCCTTCGACGCCCTTGCTCTGGCCTTAGCGTATGACCTCCATTAGTTGGGCTACCTGCTCCCGGAGGGTGTCAACTTCGGCAGAAAGTTTTCTGTTCTGCTCTTCTAATTTTTCCATCGCCTTGACTTTTTGTGCACGAGTACGGGTAGGGAGAGGACCAACCACTTTCTAGAATGTCCGAAAAAGTTTTTATTAATGAATGTTGAGTGCTTAAGCTATCATGAGTATGCGTATGTATGAGAGCTTTATTTAAATGATGTTGAATGCCCTCTCATTTTTATTTTCTCTCTTTGTTTTTTTTTTTTACTCGTGATATGATGTAGTATGAATATTTTGACTTTGTCAAAAGTTGTTTCATTTATTATTATTATATTTTTTTGATGTTTTTTTTTTTGGTATTTTTGTATTTTTATTTTATAGCCTTTTATCTCTTACGTCGGAACTGCGTGGCTACTTAGCTTACAAAGAACACGAAACCAGGCTAGCTAAAAGGCGAGACTGTCGAGATAAAATATGGCTTTATGCGAAAGAAATATTTATCGTCCCTTATCTCTTCTGTCGGAACTGCGTGGCTACTTAGCTTTCAAAGAACCTGAAACCAGGCTAGCTAAAAGGCAGACTGCCCGAGATAAGGGTGTTTATTCGTAAAATATTTTTGTGATTTTGTTCTGTTGTTTGTTTATGCTATGCAACATATAAATGCAACAATCATATGCACACACAATTCAGTCATCCCTGAACAGGCGAGATTCCGTTTTTATCACGAGGTAGGGTTCTCCTGCAGAAGAGTGCATTGGCCAGGGTAGGTTCTAGCTGTTCTCACCAGTCTAAGGCCCCCAAGGTGCCCCCATTATAGGGTCCCCACTCTCCAGCCGTCCAACCATGCTCAGCACTAAGGCCAGAGTCGGTCTTGTTGCCAAAAGAGGAAGGTTATCACCTTGAGTGGTGGTTTTCGATCACACTGGTGGGCACAAGGCCCTAACTGCAGCGAACCGTACCTGCCACCCACTCCCTATGGTTATCTCACTTGCCTCCGGGTATAGGAGGAACTGTAGTGTGCAAGGGTTTTGTGTGCAATTTATATATCAAGCAATTGCGTAAGTATAAACAAACAACAGTTTATTGAAAGCCAAACAATAAAGCATGTTATAATACAAGGTTGGGTAAAAGCGCCTATTTTCTTGGTTTAATTATTTTTAAGCCGGCCCATCACTAAATGGGATCAACTCTCTAGGCTTCCCCAGTGGAGTCGCCATCTGTCGCCGCCGTCAAAACGAGGCGGTCGGAGCGACGCGATGGTTTTATCGACCCTTCTTGTTTTTGCGTTTTTCGTTGGTGGTTACAACGTCTTCAGGCTGTCCGATAACTGGACTAATCTGGAGACGAGGTTTTCAAAAGTGTCCTTGGGATGTCCGACAACCGGGCTAACCCAAGGACTTATTTATGTTGGGTTCTATGGAGTCGCCACCGATATTTTTACCATAAACATCGGAAAAGGGGTTTTAAAAGGCGTTGGTTTTCAAAAACCAACTTTGGTCATTAGAACCAGAGTTGGGTAAGGGAGTTAGTTACGTGCAAAGGGAGTGTTAGTCCCTTTGCGACGCCCCTTTCGGGTTCCCTATGATAGGCCGGCTATTTGTAAATGATTAAACTTGGAAAATTGCGCTTTTACCCTTTTTATTATGCAGAATTTAAATATGTGACTACATTGCCCTAGCTTTTATTGCATAATTTAAATAGCAGTAATTTTAAAGAGAAAAGAATGAGGATATGCACCTCCAAAGCAAGCTTTATATATAAAAGAGGGTGCGTTTTGGCAACCCTTCACTCTACACTCTCAGAAACTCCGGAAATGCCTCGGAGGGATTCTCAAGAAGATTTAGAACGCTCAGTCTATGCCTAAAGACGCTCAGAAACTCCGGAAATGCCTCGGAGGGATTCTTAGAGAGAGAAAATCTAGAGAGAAGGGAGAGCTCTTGTTGCTTGGTGTGTGGAAATGAGGGGGGGAGAGCCCCTATTTATAGTTTTTCGCGCTGTCAGGGTCCAGACCGCCAGTCTCGTCTGACAGGGTCGAGACCGCCGTCTCGTAATTCGAGACCGCTGTCTCGTTCATGTCAGCAAGTCGAGACCGCCGTCTGGGAAAACGGGACCGCCGTCTCGAATAAGCGGAAATCGAGACCGCCGTCTGGAAAACCCAGACCGCCGTCTCGAATTTGCGAGTGACGAGACCGCCGTCTGGAAAATCGAGACGGCGGTCTCGTCCTGGCGCTTAAACGAGACGGCGGTCTGGTATTCCCAGACGGCGGTCTCGTCCCTTCAAGGCGAGAAACTTTATTTTTTGGGCAAAAAACATTCCTATCTTGGTACGGAGGCCTAATAGTCTCTCCTAGTGGCTTGTTAGGCTTCGGCCGTCTTCAAATAGGAAGCTTTCTGACTTTATTTGGAGGCCGGGCAAGATTTGGGGTCTACACTCCCACTCTGAACCAGTCCTACTATGTACAAACTTCTTCCAAGTGTCCTCATCTATGCCATATCTTTGGCAAGGGGTTAATCCCTTCCTAACTTTGTCCTCAGCATACACCCATTTAGTGGTCAATGTGGACTTGAACTGTCTCCACATTTTTTCTATGGCTGTCATTATCTTCCTCCTCACATCCTCAAAATTGACTATATCAAAGTGTTCCTACAGTAGCAAACAAGTTTTAGTTAACCAATTGATAATAATGTATAAACAATATAAACAACTAAATACACATACTTACAAGAAGATCTTGCCATAACAAGTTCTTCACGGTTTCCTCCACATGATCCCAAGTAGGATGGAGAATAGATATCTACACAACATAAACAACATAAGTATCAACAATATATTTGAAATAAAATTAACTTTGAAATAGAATAAATACCTTCTCTCTAGCTAGTGTACCCAAGTAGCTACTAAATTGGGTACTAAAGGGACCCGACACCTTGCCGGTCCTAGGATCAACGAGACACATATAACTTCGGCCGAGATATGTGTCTAACGGTCCAAGCCTTTCAACCGTGTAGATTGTCGACTCCTCTTACTTGGAAAATGTCTTTCCGGATGCCCGAGGAGATGGTGGTGGAGATGGTGGAGATGGTGGAGGAGATGGTGAAGGACATGCCATTTACCTGTAATGAAAAAAACATAGAATTATATCAATACACATGCAAAGTCTCCTCAATTACATGTTAAAAAAATAAACAAATAGAAACATAACTTAGATTGTATTAATATTTTCCCATATGCCTTCATCATGGTCATTGTGAGTAGCATGAACAAAGTCCTCTTCCAATTGGGATATAGCAATAGGCAACCGTGGTGAATTTTGAATGTTAATAAAATCATCTAATTCTTCTCTATTCTCATTTGTGACATCAATCATTTTTCCTTTGAGGACAACTGACCACCTATCATTTGATGGATCAGTGACATAAAACACTTGTTTTGCCTGGTATGCCATTATGAAGGGTTCTTCCTTATGACCAATCTTGTTTATATCAATCAAAGTAAATCCCATTTGGTCTCTTTGGACACCAGTATTGCTATCAACCCATTTACATTTAAATAAAGGCACTTTGAATTTAGTATAGTCGACCTCCCAAATCTCCTCAATGACTCCAAAGTAACTAATTGATGCCATGATGGGGTTTTTGTCCTTTGCACTAGAAAAATGCATAAATGTTGCCTCAATAGATACTCCACTATTCTGGACTGTACTTTTGTCATCTTGTGCCTTCGTATAGAATGAGTATTTGTTAATGTCATACCCTTGCCAAGTTATAACATTATATCTAGGCTCATGTGCTAGCCATTTCAGTGTATCAGAGGCATTGTCACTTGAAAATATTTTGCTTTGAAACCAATTGATAAAGTTGTTGTTATGCTCTTTCATCAACCACCTTTCACCCATTTTGGGGTTTAGGTCCTTTACCATTGCTTTATGCGCATCTATGTAAGGAATAACCTCTTCTGTATTGTTCAAAATATACAAGTGGGCGGTGGTCAACTCTACATGATCTTTTGTTTGAATTCTAATACCACGAGTTCCCTTACCATTTAGCCTATCATCATGACGATTTCTAGGTACACCCACAGTACGACTCTTGCCAAGTAATCCGAACAAAATTCTATGGCTTCTTACGCAATATACCGCTCAACAATTGAAGCTTCGAGTCCGTATGGATTTTTAGAATACCCTTTGAAGTGAAAGTGATGAAGATCTTAGTGAAATACTTTGGCAAAGATCTCATTGATTTGATGAAGTCAAAGATGGAGTTTAAAGTCAACATTGCAACGGTCAACAAGTCACTCAGATAATAGAGTTAGAAGATTTAGTGTGTCTACAGAAGGCTTAGGTAAAACCACTTTATCTTTTCTGCTGCATGAAGTTTCTTCTCTTAAATGATTTTGCAAAATGCCTCAAAAATCGTTTTAAACAAATTAAAAACAAAGCATTGTGACAAAAACTTTCTTAATAATGTTTTTAAGCTGATATAGTTTTGAAAGAACCGATTAAAATCTCTTAGAATGTTCAAAGAAGTAATTTTACAGTATTTTAATCGATACAAATTGCTTTCAATCGATTAAAACCCTTTAGAACCCATTATGACCGATCAGATTTTAAATATGAGCGATCATAACTTATTTCAATCGATTAAAACATGTTTCAATCGATTAAAATCACTTAAAGGATCAGAATGATCGATCAGAATGCGATTATGACCGATCGAGTTGGTTATGATCGATCAGAATTGAATTATGACCGATCAGATCTGTTTCAATCGATTAAAATGCATTTCAATCGATTAAAACAACTTGAAAAATTTTTGTACAGAATTTCAATCGATTAAAGCAGCGTTTCAACCTATTAAAATAACTTGGAAAAATTTTGTACAAAATTTCAATCGATTAAAACGCGTTTCAACCAGATTAAAACAACTTGGAAAAATTTTGTACTAAGTTTTAATCGATTAAAACTTCTTTTTATCAGTTAAAATAACTTGAAAAGTTTTATAAGAAAGTTTTGCGATATATCAATCGATTAAAACACGAAACAATCGATTGAATTAAATTAGAAGATTTTTTGAAAAGTGTTTTAATTGATATACAGTTCGATGTCAGCTAAAACAATTGTTAAAGAATCAAAGCATTAATGGATTGAAAGGACTTTTAGATTGAAGCAGCTATTTCAAGACAAACGATTAATTAATGCGAGTTTGAAAATACTCTTTAAAATCGAGTTGCTTGAACTTTTTAATTGATATACAGTTCGATATCGCTAAAACAATTGTTAAAGAATCAGAAGCATTAATGGATTGAAAGGACTTTTAGATTGAAGCGACTATTTCAACGATTAAAACAAACTTTCAGCAGATTAATTAATGCAGCGGTTTTGAAAATACTCTTTAAAATCGAGTTGCTTGAACTTTTTTAAACACAGATTACACATCAGTTTTTACATATTCTAAAGCAATCAATCAAGCAACGTTAGCACCTTTTTCAAGAAAGATTCGCAACAATTTTCTTAGTTATTTTGAAAATCTTTCTTGAGGCAACTTGCATTCTTTTGAAGAAGAAACTCTCTGCAGATTTGGATAAAGCTGGTTTGAGCTTTCTAGTTTCTTCTTTGTCAATTCTTTTTCATTCTTTTGTATTGTGTTGTGCACTGGAATTTGGGCACAAGTTTCTCTATAGTTGGAAGTTGGTTGTAGAAGTTATCAAGAACTGGAATTTGGTTCTTGGTAAGAGGTTGAGTACTGAGAGCTGGAATTTGGTTCTTGTGTGTGGTGCCTGGAATTTGGGTGCTTGGTTTCTCTGCATGTTGGAATTTGGTTGCGAGAGGTTATCAAGAGCTGGAATTTGGTTCTTGGTGGAGAGGTTAAGTGCGGGAGCTGGAATTTGGTTCTTGTGATAGATTAGGTGTAAGATTGTTGAATCTGTAAAACATTTAATCTAGTGGAACCCAGTGGAATTTGGTTGGAGGCTGGACGTAGCCCTGGTATTGGGTGAACCGAGTATAAAATACTAGGTGAAATCTTTCTTAACCTTTCTCTCTTTAAATTCGATTGCTTGCGCTTATTTTAATTGATTGCTTTGAGATTCAAGAATAGATTAGTAAACTTAATTTTCGAATTAGATAATCTGTGAATTGCGAAAAACTTTCAAAGATCAATTCACCCCCCTCTTGATCTAAAACTACTTTTCTAACATGAAGATCTTCATGTATCGCTCAATTGGGTACATCCACCTCAAATAAACCGGCCCACAAATTCGTATCTCCCTCACAACATGAACTATTAAGTGAATCATTATATCAAAGAATGATGGAGGAAAATACATCTCCAATTGACATAGCACAACAGTAGCCTCATTTTCCAACTCATCTAGTGATTTTTCATCGATAACCTTGGCACAAATAGAATTGAAGAAAAAACATAGTCGCATAATGGCATGTCTAACATTCTTAGGCAATATGTTACGTATAGCCACGGGTAACAAGCTGTTGCATCAAAACATGACAATCATGGGACTTTAATCCAATTAACTTCAGATCTTTCATGGATACAAGACTCTTAATATTTGAAGAGTATCCTTGTGGCACTTTAATACTTGCAAGACAATGACATAAACTACGTTTCTCCTTCTTTGACAAGGTGTGACATCTTTGGTGGTAGATATGTTCTATTGCCTTCGAGGCCTTGGATGTAATTCGGGACGTATTCCCATCTCACAAAGGTCTTGACGTGCTTTGATCCCATCCTTTGACTTTCCTTGAATGTTTAACAATGTGCCAATGAGACTATCACATACATTCTTCTCCACATGCATAACATCAATACAATGTCGTACTTCTAAATGGCTCCAATATGGAAGATCAAAGAAAATTGATCTCTTCTTCCACATGTTCTTGTCGAGAAGACCTTTTTTGGGTCTTTCCAAATGTAATGCTTATGTTCTTCACTCGATCGTAAACTTCTAAACCAGTCAATGGTTCTCCGGCAATTTCATCCTCCTGTATGCCATTAAAAGCTTTCTTCGATCTACGGTATGGATGGTCATGCGGGAGAAATTTTACTGTGCTGTTATAAACTGTCTTCTTTCCATGTTTCAATTGTATATAACTGGTCTCTTCTTCACAAATAGGACAAGCATAATGCCCCTTCACACTATACCCACTCAAGTTTCCATAGGCGGGGAAGTCATTAATGGTACAAAATAACATTGCATGCAACTTGAACTTAGCTGCTGATACCCATCAAATGCATCTACTCCTTCCTCCCATAATAGTGTTAAGTCTTCTATCAAAGGACTCAAATACACATCTATGTCATTTCCTGGCTGTCTTAGACCTGAAATCATCATACACAACATGACATATTTGCGCTTCATGCATAACCATGGTGGAAGATTGTAAATCATCAATAAAACGGGCCATGAACTATGGTTACTACTTAAATTTCCAAAAGGATTCATCCCATCTGTTGCTAATCCAAGTCTAAGGTTTCTTGCATCACTACCAAAACTTGGAAATAGACGGTCAAAATTCTTCCATTGGGGAGAGTCGGATGGATGTCGCATTTGCCCATCACATGTTTTTCTCTTTGAATGCCAAATTAAATTTTCGGCATCTTCGTGAGCGTACAACCGCCTAAATCTTGGAATTATTGGAAGATACCATAAAACTTTTGCGGGAGGACGTTTTTTACCACTCTCCCGACTACAATCATCACCATCCTTCGCTTTGTAACGTGATACACCACATGTTGGACATTGGTCTAAAGATGAGAATTCTTTCTGTATAACACACAATCATTAGGGCAAGCATGTATCTTCCTATATTCTAAACCCATCGGACATAGTATCTTCTTCGCTTCATACATACGGTCCGGCAAGGTGTTATTGTGCGGGAGCATCTCCTTCAAAAGTTGGAGTAATTCATTAAAACTTGTATCACTCCAACCAAATTTTGCTTTTAGATTGACCAATCTTAACACGAGATGACAACTAGTGTGAAAGTTGTACATCCGGGATACAAAGGTGTCTACGAATCGGTCCTCAATGTATCATATATAGATGCATGTGCTTCAAGAAAGCTCTCTTGACCCACATCACAAAGCATGTCCTCTATTCGATCTTCGCAAGTTACATCATCCTCAATAGTTTGTGATACTTGTTGGAATATCAACCACTTCACAGTGCCATGTCCATACGGTGTAATTCTTCATCATCCCATCGCAAATAAGATGTTCCGCGTTGTGTCCATCTCTTGTACTCTGCCATTTACACAATTAACGCATGGGCAATAGATTTTTCCATTCATTTTGGGAGCATTTTGTTCGGCAAATTTCAAAAAGGAGTCAACTCCATTCTCATACTCTTCGACATGCGACTTGCATTGACCCAAGTTCGATCCATCTAACTACACAAAAAGGCTTGCCTAGATATTCAAGGTTTATTAGAAAAGGTTTAGCAAAACAATACAAAAAAACGTGTACATCTCATTTCCCACATCAAGATTGGGAAAATAAAACGTGTACATCTACATGAAAGAGTATATACCGCTTGAAACCGAAAACAAACTTCCAAAAGCCTAAACGAACCTATATCAAATCAAACCATACAAAATCATCCATCATCTTTCTAATGTTCATACGTAGAAAATGCTCTAAATAATCCATATTTATGTTAAATGCATGTTGTAAATCATCCATACAACTTAATCTAACTCGATGAGAAGGGGTTTCCTTAGGGAAACGAGGGCTACCACACACACGGCAACAACGGGGTACGCAGGTGTAAGAGCGCGACGAGTGGGCGGCGAAGGGCGGCGAGGGGCGAAGCACGGCGGTGAGGGCGAGGCGGCGAGCACGACGAGCGAGGTAGCGGCGCACGACGGTGAGGGCGAAGGAGGGAGGTATGTGGGCACGAAGAAGAAGCGAAGGAGGGAGGTATGTGGGCACGAAGAAGAAGCGAGAAGAACAAGCTGCGCGCCTTGGAGTCTAGGTATCATAGGACATTCAATGTCGGTTATTAAAAAACCCGACGTGGATAATGCTTTCGACGTCGGGTAAATCATGGAGCCGACGTTGATTTTGGGATTTCAACGTCGGTTATACATAACCAGACGTTAAATTTAAACATTTAGCGTCGTCTGTCATCTAGCAGAGCGTTATTTGTCCGTTACTACGTCGGATTTTTTATAACCGAGCGTTAAATATTGTTTCTTAATTACAAGTTTGCCACAGTGTCTTGTACAACGTCGATCTTCATAAAAATCGACGTTGGATCTTGTCGTAGTAAGTGTTTTACGTAGTAGTGAAATGTGAAGATATGATATCGGTTCCACGTTAATCGCTATCTAAAGTCTCGATTATTTGAAAAAGTGATCGATCATTTGAAATAGTAATCGATCTTTTGAAAAATTATATATTCTAAAATATAATTTATTTTTATTTCTATAATATATATATATATATATATGAAAATAAGTTATATTGTGGAATATATATTTTATATTATAGTAATTAATATAAATTATATTTTAGAATATATATATATATATATATATATATATATATATATATATAATTTTACATCAAAATATATTCAAATAATCGAGACTTTAGATAGCGGTTAACGCAGAACCGCTATCATATGTTCACTTTTAAGAGCGGTTGCATTTGTAACAGCTCTTAAATGTGAAGATATGATAGCGGTTCCACGTTAACCGCTATCTAAAGTCTCGATTATTTGAAAAAGTGATCGATCATTTGGAAAAGTAATCGATCATTTGTAAAATTATATATTCTAAAATATAATTTATTTTAATTTCTATATATATATATATATATATATATATATAAATGAAAATAAGTTATATTGTGGAATATATATTTTATATTATAGTAATTAATATAAATTATATTTTAAAATATATATATATATATATATATATATATATATATAATTTTACATCAAAATATATTCAAATAATCGAGACTTTAGATAGCGGTTAAGGTGGAACCGCTATCATATGTTCACTTTTAAGAGCGATTAACATTTTAACCGCTCTTAAATGTGAAGATATGATAGCGGTTCCACGTTAACCGCTATCTAAAGTCTCGATTATTTGAAAAAGTGATCGATCATTTGGAAAAATAATCGATCATTTGAAAAATTATATATTCTAAAATATAATTTATTTTAATTTCTATAATATATATATATATATATATATATATATATATATATAAATGAAAATAAGTTATATTGTGGAATATATATTTTATATTATAATAATTAATATAAATTATATTTTAGAATATATATATATATATATATATATATATGTATATAATTTTACATCAAAATATATTCAAATAATCGAGACTTTAGATAGCGGTTAAGGTGGAACCGCTATCATATGTTCACTTTTAAGAGCGGTTAACATCTTAACCGCTCTTAAATGTGAACATATGATAGCGGTTCCACGTTAACCGCTATCTAAAGTCTCGATTATTTGAAAAAGTGATCGATCATTTGAAATAGTAATCGATCATTTGAAAAATTATATATTCTAAAATATAATTTATTTTAATTTCTATAATATATATATATAAATGAAAATAAGTTATATTGTGGAATATATATTTTATATTATAGTAATTATATAAATTATATTTTAGAATATATATATATATATATATATATATAATTTTATATCAAAATATATTGAAATAATCGATACTTTAGATAGCGGTTAACGCGGAACCGCTATCATATGTTCACTTTTAAGAGCGGTTGCATCTTAACCGCTCTTAAATGTGAAGATATGATAGCGGTTTCACGTTAACCGCTATCTAAAGTCTCGATTATTTGGAAAAGTGATCGATCAATTGGAAAAATTATATCATTCTAAAATATAATTTATTTTAATTTCTATAATATATTTATATATATATATATATATATATATCTAAAATATAATTTATATTAATTACTATAATATAAAATATATATTCCACAATATATATTTTATATTATAGTAATTAATATAAATTATATTTTAGAATATATATATATATATATATATATGTATAAAATTTTACATCAAAATATATTCAAATAATCGAGACTTTAGATAGCGGTTAAGGTGGAACCGCTATCATATGTTCACTTTTAAGAGCGGTTAACATCTTAACCGCTCTTAAATGTGAACATATGATAGCGGTTCCACGTTAACCGCTATGTAAAGTCTCGATTATTTGAAAAAGTGATCGATCATTTGAAATAGTAATCGATCATTTGAAAAATTATATATTCTAAAATATAATTTATTTTAATTTCTATAATATATATATAAATGAAAATAAGTTATATTATGGAATATATATTTTATATTATAGTAATAATAAATTATATTTTAGAATATATATATATATAATTTTATATCAAAATATATTGAAATAATCGATACTTTAGATAGCGGTTAACGCGAAACCGCTATCATATGTTCAATTTTAAGAGCGGTTGCATCTTAACCGCTCTTAAATGTGAAGATATGATAGCGGTTTCATGTTAACCGCTATCTAAAGTCTCGATTATTTGAAAAAGTGATCGATCATTTGGAAAAATTATATATTCTAAAATATAATTTATTTTAATTTCTATAATATATATATATATATATAAATGAAAATAAGTTATATTGTGGAATATATATTTTATATTATAGTAATTAATATAAATTATATTTAAAAAAAAATATATATATATATATATATATATAATTTTACATCAAAATATATTCAAATAATCGAGACTTTAGATAGCGGTTAAGGTGGAACCGCTATCATATGTTCACTTTTAAGAGCGGTTAACATCTTAACCGCTCTTAAATGTGAACATATGATAGTGGTTCCACGTTAATCGCTATCTAAAGTCTCGATTATTTAAAAAAGTGATCGATCATTTGAAATAGTAATCGATCATTTGAAAAATTATATATTCTAAAATATAATTTATTTTAATTTCTATAATATATATGTAAATGAAAATAAGTTATATTTTGGAATATATATTTTATATTATAGTAATTAATATAAATTATATTTTAGAATATATATATATATATATATATATATATATATATATAACTTTACATCAAAATATATTCAAATAATCGAAACTTTAGATAGCGGTTAACGCGGAACCGCTATCATATGTTCACTTTTAAGAGCGGTTGCATTTTTAACCGCTCTTAAATGTGAAGATATGATAGCGGTTCCACGTTAACCACTATCTAATGTCTCGATTATTTAAAAAAGTGATCGATCATTTGGAAAAGTAATCGATCATTTGTAAAATTATATATTCTAAAATATAATTTATTTTAATTTCTATAATATATATATATATATATAAATGAAAATAAGTTATATTGTGGAATATATATTTTATATTATAGTAATTAATATAAATTATATTTTAGAATATATATATATATATATATATATATATATATATAATTTTACATCAAAATATATTCAAATAATCGAGACTTTAGATAGTGGTTAAGGTGGAACCGCTTTCATATGTTCACTTTGAAGAGCGGTTAACATTTTAACCGCTCTTAAATGTGAAGATATGATAGCGGTTCCACGTTAACCGCTATCTAAAGTCTCGATTATTTGAAAAAGTGATCGATCATTTGAAAAATTATATATTCTAAAATATAATTTGTTTTAATTTCTATAATATATATATATATATATATATATATATATATATATATATAATTTTACATCAAAATATATTCAAATAATCGAGACTTTAGATAGCGGTTAAGGTGGAACCGCTATGATATGTTCACTTTTAAGAGCGGTTAATGTGACACCTTTAATACCAACATTCACTTTATTATGATTTATTAATTATTATTGGTTCCTCTTAGTATTTGATTACCAATACACTCTTGTAGAAGTAAGGTACACAATAATTAGAACATACACTTAGTGATTAATATACATATCATTCATAAGTATCAAGTATAACTAGATAGTAAATATACACAAAGTCATCCCAAAATACACCTAACAAGGGTTCACAAGACTAGAGCAAACAAACTAACTAGACAAACTAACTATACAACCTAACTAAAGAGGAGATATATTTCGTACGTCCACTAAAATGAAGTATCTCTTGTAGCACTGTAGTGGTGTCCGATCAAGTCCTCTACTTAGTACTTGCAGTGATCGTATTTAAACTTTACTTGGAGAAGATACCGGGGATGAGTTGTGTTCAACGTCACCTATGCAAACATTTCATAATAACAATACATGCACAGAAAGGGTAAGACAACTTTATATTCACTTAGAGCATGCAAATAACATTGAGTTAATTAGAAATTACACATATAAACATACTAGTAATCAGCACACAAATGATATGATATTATGAATGCAATATATGCACTAATCTTTTCTAGGACACATCCTAGTATGCAAGACCATGGGGATCCCAAAACCACTTTCTCTTTTCTCTTTTTGTTTTGTTTTTTTTTTCTTTTCTTTTCGAGAAGGATCGGGAGTTTCACTGGAACATCTCACAGCCTCGCGGTAGTATACTCATAATTACTTGTCCAGCTCAAGCTGATCATGAGAAACCACGGGGCTTTAGTCGGGATAATCAAGCTTGGTAGTGAGAGTCTCACAGCTTAGGTAGCGAGCACTGAGCCACATATGAGATCGATCACACTCAATCATCCCAGAGGTTAGCATGGAGCAGACCACGATTTTCCATATCCTCCTCATACACTCAATCTCTGACTCATGAACATGATGCATGACTTATCATAACTTCTTCACGCTCTTTCAAATTTGTTTCACCTCATTATACTTAAGTCACATCTTAACTTCTTCAAAATAATACTAGGTTATTTCTTAAGAAAAATCTGACATAGTTTCCCCTGTAAATCGGACATTCCCAAAATTTTTTAACACTTGCAAAATAACCAAAAATAGCCCAGAACACTTCTACTTTTCACCAAACCATCCTTCCACATCATCATATTCATCATCACTCAAAATTATAATTTTCTCAATTTTAATTTATTTTTCTTAAATAATAATAATAATTGCAAATAATTTCCTCAAAATTATTAAAAATTCATTTTCACTTACAATTACTTGTTTTCTCCTAGATCAAAATTATTCCAATACTTTTGAAAAATATTTATTAATTAAATAAAAATATAAAAATTCACTTCATAATTAAATTATAAAGTTCAATTTAATATATCAAAAAAATAGTTTTCTTTCTCACATAGTTCATTTCTCACACCTTTCCTCCATTCCACCAACTTATACAATGCAATTCTACATACTAATTCATCTTAACAAAAACATTCCACAATAATTTTCTACTTATCATGCTTCATAACATACATACAATATATCTCAATAATCAATTTAAAACAATTATCATAATACTAAACATAGAAATAGGCTAATTCTCAATCTAAATTCATCAATAAATCATATAAAATTACTAATGATTAAGCAATTGATTCAAACAACATTCATGGATGTCTTATAATCATACAAGGTTCCATACACTCAAGTTGCTCCATTTAGAAGCCATAAAATTCACATAATCTTAAAACTTTAAAAATTCATAAAAATAGAATTAGCATTCAAATAATTCCAAATAAATTTCTAATTAGCTTAGAAGTAAAGGGACTTCTTCTCAATGCTATTTCAAGCAAAAGTGAATTATAAAAGTTATCCTACCCCTTACCTTATGTTGTAACTTGGTGAAGAGTAACTCTTGATCAAATAATCTATCAAGTCTTTGGTTCTCCTCTTTGCACCTCTAAGTAGCCTCCTACATGCCAATTAAATACCCCAATTAAATCCTTAATTCCAACCATATTAGACCTCTAAAATCTCACCTCCTTCATAGCCTAAAATTCTAAAATTCAAGACTATGGTTCTTTGAGTTATAAAATCATTTCTAGGGCCTAAATTGATGCTAATGGAATTAATACAAGTAGAAGAGAGTAATGGAAGTAATACACTTAGAGTAGGAAGAATCCTAATAACAAATATGGACAAGGTTCAGTATTTCAGAATTTTCTAGAGTTATATAAGCTGTTTTGGCATGAGGTAAGAGCCAAAATTTCAATAACTTAATTACCTACAATATTGATGAAGGAAATAAATTCAAATACCCTGTAGAATAAATGCAGTTTTTCAGTTTACAGTAGTTGTTTCCAACATGGCTCAACTACAATAACACTCTGAACATGCCTTGGTAATTTGACTATAACTCATGCTACACATAAGCTATTGACATGAAACAAATTTCTAAATTTCTGAAATATAATTTCCTACAACTTTTATTAAGGAATCAAGTCCTAATTTCACACACATCAATCCCAGTAATTCAAAAACCGAGGCTATTGAAACAGGGCAACCTCTTAACTTCACAGCTATAACACTTGACAGTAAAATGAACATAACTTGAGCTACAAATATCCGTTTGATGTGAAACAAGTTTCTAAATTTCTATAACTTAAAGGGCTACAACTTTTATGAAGATACCAATTCCTAATTCTGTTCACAAAAGTCCCAAAATTCAATGAACAGTGACTTACGAATTAGGGTGCTTAAGGTTTTTAGCTTAATCACTTCTAATCCTCAATTCTAAGTATTATTCTAGTGTCCTAGGTGTAAAACCTACAATAACACTCTTTCTACTCCCATTCAAGCTTAACCAAGTGAGGAAAAAAAATTGAAAATGCACCGTTTTGAAAAATAAAACCGTAGAAATGTAGAGGAGATTGAGATAAACCAACTTACCTCTTGGAGTTTCTCAAGAAAATCAATATTTCCCCCTCAAAATCAAACTTCAAAGTGAGGAGGGTTTGAGAGAAAGCGAGAAATGAGAGAAAAGAAGAAGTTACGGGAGTTGCAGAGTGAATGTCTTTTTGAAAATCAAAATCTTATTTTTTATATATATTATTATTTTATTATTATTATTTTTTATTTATTTTTATTTTTAATTCCAGAAAATTTCTAGAAAATCACAAATAATCTAACAAACATAAAACTCTATAGTCACTTTCCCCAATTCCTAATAATTTAATTATTAAAATTTTGACAAAAATTTTAAACGTATTGAGAATTAGGATGTTACAATTCTCCCTCACTTAAAAAAATTTCGTCCTCGAAATTTGCGTACCTTATAGGAAAAGATGAGGGTGAGATTCCCTCATTTTGCTCTCTAACTCCCACGTTGCATCTTCATCACCTATTCCACTCCATACGACCTTAACTAGAGGTATATCTTTTCCACGTAAGTGTTTCATCCTTTGATCCACGATACACGCAGGTGGTGCTTCATAGGTTAGATTATCCTTCAATTGTACTTGTATCGAGTTCAATGATGTGAGAAGGATCAGAAATATACTTCCTGAGTTGTGAGACATGAAAAACATTATGGAGGTTTGAAAGAATTGGAGGTAAGGCTATTTGATAAGCCACAAGACCAATCTTTTTTAGAATTTGGTAAGGACCAATAAATTTTGGAGTGAGTTTTCGAGATTTCAGAGCTCTTCCAACTCCAGTAGTAGGTGTAACTCTCAAGAATACATGGTCACCCTCTTCAAATTCCAACGACTTTCTCCTCTTGTCATAATAACTCTTTTGTCTACTCTGTGCTGTCTTCATCTTTTCTTGAATGATCTTCACTTTATCAGTAGTTTGTTGCACAATTTCTGGTCCCAAAATAAGATTCTCTCTTGAGTCATACCAGCATAAAGGTGTCCTACACTTCCTTCCATAAAGAGCTTCATATGGTGCCATCCCAATACTTGTATGAAAACTGTTATTGTAGGTGAATTCAATCAAATGCAGAGACTTGTCCCAAGTATCCTTGAATTCCATAATGCAAGCTCGTAGAAGGTCTTCAAGAGATTGAATTGTTCTTTCTGACTGTCCATCCATCTGCGGATGATAAGTTGAACTCAATCGAAGCTTTGTCCCTAATGCTTGTTGCAAACTTCCCCAAAACTTGGAAGTAAAACATGGATCTCTGTCAGATACAATACTTAAAGGTACGCCGTGTAACCTCACTATCTCCTTAAGATATACTTGTGTCAATTTTTCCAATGAATAACGAATGTTGATAGGTAGAAAATGCGCTGACTTAGTCAATCTGTCAATAATTACCCAAATTGCATCATATCTTGTAGGAGTTCTTGGCAATCCAGATTACGAAATCCATTGCTATCGTTGTCCCATTTCCATTCGGGATATCCAAAGATTGTAACATTCTCGTGGGCCTTTGATGTTCAACCTTTACTTTCGACATACCAAACAAGATGCTACGTACTACGCCATCGATCTTTTCATTCCGACCACCAAAATAACTTCTTCAAATTTTGGTACATCTTGGTAGTTCCTGGGTGAATACTCAACTTACTCTTATGGGCTTCCTCTAAAATCATCTTCTTGATTTCATCATCTTGCGGAATACAAATTCGATCTCCGAATCTCAAAATTCCACCTGTGTCTTCCTGAAAATCGTTTTCTTTTCCTTGAGATACCAAAGTCTTCTTGCCTTGCAAAAATTCATCCGTTAATTGTGCTTGCCTTAACTTGTTCAAGAAAATTGCTATTTATCTTCAAAGTTCCAAACTTAAAACTTTTGGGAGTTATCTCCATAACTAAATTCAAATCTCTCAATTTTTTCACCAAGTCCAATTCTCTGACCATCATTGCTGACATATACAAAGACTTTCGGCTTAAAGCATCTGCCACTACATTGGCTTTCCCGAGGTGATAATGAAGTTCAAAGTCATAGTCCTTCAAAAATTCTGTCCACCGACGTTGCCTCATATTCAACTCTTTTTTATCAAACAAATACTTAAGACTCTTATGGTCACTGAAAACTTCAAATCTTGCACCGTATAGATAATGTCTCCAAATCTTCAATGCAAACACCACAGCTGCCAACTCGAGATCATGTGTAGGGTAATTTACTTCATGCGCTCTCAATTGCCTTGAAGCATATGCCACTACATTTCTATTTTGCATTAATACACGACCTAACCCTTGCTTCGATGCATCACAATACACTTCAAAATTCTCATGAGGGTTTGGAAGTATCAATACTTGGAGCAGAAGTCAATTTATCTTTCAACTTTTGAAAATTCTCCTCACATCGACTCGTCCATACAAAGGGTTGTCCTTTACGAGTCAACTTGGTCAAAGGTAAGGCTATCTTTGAGAATCCCTCAATGAATCTCCTATAATAACCAGACTAGACCCAAAAAGCTACGAATCTCGGTAATACTCTTTGGTCTTTCCCATTGCAATACAGTTTCCACTTTCATCGGATCTACGAAATGCCATCTTTATTAATCACATGACCTAAATAACTCACCTTCTCCAACCAAAACTCACACTTTTCCAACTTAGCATACAAGCTGTTTCTCCTTCAAAACTTCCAACACTTGCTTGGAGATGTTACGCATGTTCTTCCTTAGTCTTAGAATAAATCAAAATGTCATCAATGAATACTACCACAAACTTATCCAAATATGGATGAAAGATCCTATTCATGTAATCCATGAATATCGCGGGAGCATTAGTCACACCAAATGGCATAACCAAATATTCATAGTGTCCATATCGGGTCTGAAAGCGAGTCTTCGGTATGTCCTCCGGCTTAACCATAATCGATGATATCACGACTTCAAATCAATCTTGGAAAATATAGTTGCACCTCTCGAGATGATCCATCAAATCATCAATTCTTGGTAACGGATACTTATTCTTGATTGTAACCTTATTTAGTTGACGATAATCCACACACAATCTCATTGTTCCATCTTTCTTCTTCACCAACGGCCTTGGAGCACCCCAAGGAGAAACGCTTGGTCTCACAAGCTGCTTTTCCAACATCTCTTCTAACTGCTTCTTCAATTCGATAATTCCAATGGTGACATTCTATATGGAGCTATTGAAATAGGTCCGACTCCAGGGATCAAATCTATTGCAAATTCAACTTCTCGTTACGGTGGTAATCCAGGAATATCATCCGGAAATACTTCGGGGAGTCACACACAATAGGCGGATTCTCTATTCTAAATTCTTTTTCTCCTTTTAGAGAGAGTAACACCATACATAACTGCGCTCCCTCTTTCAAAGAAGCTTTAACTTGGCTCGCGGTAACACCACGTTAACCGCTATCTAAAGTCTCGATTATTTGAAAAAGTGATAGATCATTTGGAAAAGTAATCGAACATTTGTAAAATTATATATTCTAAAATATAATTTATTTTAATTTCTATAATATATATATATATATATATATATATATATATAAATGAAAATAAGTTATATTGTGGAATATATATTTTATATTATAGTAATTAATATAAATTATATTTTACAATATATATATATATATATATATATATATATAATTTTACATCAAAAGATATTCAAATAATCGAGACTTTAGATAGCGGTTAAGGTGGAACCGCGATCATATGTTCACTTTTAAGAGCGGTTAACATTTTAACCGCTCTTAAATTTGAAGATATGATAGCGGTTCCACGTTAACCGTTATCTAAAGTCTCGATTATTTGAAAAAGTGATCGATCGTTTGAAAAATTATATATTCTAAAATATAATTTATTTTAATTTTTATAATATATATATATATATATACATATATATAAATGAAAATAAGTTATATTGTGGAATATATATTTTATATTATAGTAATTAATATAAATTATATTTTAGAATATATATATATATATATATATATATATATATATATATATATATATATAATTTTACATCAAAATATATTCAAATAATCGAGACTTTAGATAGCGGTTAAGGTGGAACCGCTATCATATGTTCACTTTTAAGAGCGGTTAACATCTTAACCGCTCTTAAATGTGAACATATGATAGCGATTCCACGTTAACCGCTATCTAAAGTCTCGATTATTTGAAAAAGTGATCGATCATTTGGAAAAGTAATCGATCATTTGAAAAATTATATATTCTAAAATATAATTTATTTTAATTTCTATAATATATATATATATATATATATATATATCTAAAATATAATTTATATTAATTACTATAATATAAAATATATATTCTACAATATAATATATTTATCATATATATATATATATATATATATATATATATATATATATATATAATTTTACATCAAAATATATTCAAATAATCGAGACTTTAGATAGCGGTTAAGGTGGAACCGCTATCATATGTTCATTTTTAAGAGCGGTTAACATTTTAACCGCTCTTAAATGTGAAGATATGATAGCGGTTCCACGTTAACCGCTATCTAAGTCTCGATTATTTGAAAAAGTAATCGATCATTTGGAAAAATAATCGATCATTTGAAAAATTATATATTCTAAAATATAATTTATTTTAATTTCTATAATATATATATAAATGAAAATAAGTTATATTGTGGAATATATGTTTTATATTATAGTAATTAATATAAATTATATTATATATATATATATATAAATGAAAATAAGTTATATTGTGGAATATATATTTTATATTATAGTAATTAAAATAAATTATATTTTAGAATATATATATATATATATATATATATATAATTTTACATCAAAATATATTCAAATAATCAAGACTTTAGATAGCGGTTAAGGTGGAACCGCTATCATATGTTCCCATTTAAGAGCGGTTAACATCTTAACCGCTCTTAAATGGGAACATATGATAAGCGGTTCCACGTTAACCGCTATCTAAAGTCTCGATTATTTGAAAAAGTGATCAATCATTTGAAATAGTAATCGATCATTTGAAAAATTATATATTCTAAAATATAATTTATTTTAATTTCTATAATATATATATATAAATGAAAATAAGTTATATTGTGGAATATATATTTTATATTATAGTAATTAATATAAATTATATTTTAGATTATATATATATATATATATATGTAATTTTACATCAAAATATATTCAAATAATCGAGACTTTAGATAGCGGTTAACGCGGAACCGCTATCATATGTTCACTTTTAAGGGCGGTTGCATCTTAACCGCTAAATGTGAAGCTATGATAGTGGTTCCACGTTAACGCAATCTAAAGTCTCGATTATTTGAAAAAGTGATCGATCATTTGAAATAGTAATCAATCATTTGAAAAATTATATATTCTAAAATATAATTTATTTTAATTTCTATAATATATATATAAATGAAAATAAGTTATTTTGTGGAATATATATTTTATATTATAGTAATTAATATAAATTATATTTTAGAATATATATATATATATATATATATATATATAATTTTACATCAAAATATATTCAAATAATCTAGACTTTAGATAGTGATTAAGGTGGAACCGCTATCATATGTTCACTTCTAAGAGCGGTTAACATCTTAACCGCTCTTAAATGTGAACATATGATAGCGGTTCCACCTTAACCGCTATCTAAAGTCTCGATTATTTGAAAAAGTGATCGATCATTTGAAATATTAATCGATCATTTGAAAAATTATATTTTCTAAAATATAATTTATTTTAATTTCTATAATATATATATAAATGAAAATAAGTTATATTGTGCAATATATATTTTATATTATAGTAATTAAAATAAAGTATATTTTAGAATATATATATATATATATATATATATATATGTAATTTTACATCAAAATATATTCAAATAATCGAGACTTTAGATAGCGGTTAACGCGGAACCGCTATCATATGTTCACTTTTAAGAGCGGTTGCATCTTAACCGCTCTTAAATGTGAAGATATGATAGCGGTTCCACATTAACCACTATCTAAAGTCTCGATTATTTGAAAAAGTGATCGATCATTTGAAATAGTAATCGATCATTTGAAAAATTTATATATTCTAAAATATAATTTATTTTAATTTCTATATATATATATATATATATATATATAAATAAATAAGTTATATTGTGGAATATATATTTTATATTATAGTAATTAATATAAATTATATTTTAGAATATATATATATTATATATATATATATATATATATATATATATATAATTTTACATCAAAATATATTCAAATAATCGAGACTTTAGATAGTGGTTAAGGTGGAACCAGCTATCATATGTTCACTTTTAAGAGCGGTTAACATCTTAACCGCTCTTAAATGTGAAGATATGATAGCGGTTCCACGTTAACCGCTATCTAAAGTCTCGATTATTTGAAAAAGTGATCGATCATTTGGAAAAGTAATCGATCATTTGAAAAATTATATATTCTAAAATATAATTTATTTTAATTTCTATATATATATATATAAATGAAAATAAGTTATATTGTGGAATATATGTTTTATATTATAGTAATTAATATAAATTATATTATATATATATATATATAATGAAAATAAGTTATATATGAATATATATTTTATATTATAGTAATTAAAATAAATTATATTTTAGAATATATATATATATATATATATATATATATATAATTTTACATCAAAATATATTCAAATAATCAAGACTTTAGATAGAGGTTAAGGTGGAACAGCTATCATATGTTCCCATTTAAGAGCGGTTAAC
The DNA here is from genome assembly GCA_963425845.1 of Sphenostylis stenocarpa. Taxonomy (NCBI): domain Eukaryota; kingdom Viridiplantae; phylum Streptophyta; class Magnoliopsida; order Fabales; family Fabaceae; genus Sphenostylis; species Sphenostylis stenocarpa. The sequence goes on along the minus strand of OY731402.1, from coordinate 19,356,149 downwards.
ATCTTAACCGCTCTTAAATGTGAACATATGATAGCGGTTCCACGTTAACCGCTATCTAAAGTCTCGATTATTTGAAAAAGTGATCCATCATTTGAAATAGTAATCGATCATTTGAAAAATTATATATTCTAAAATATAATTTATTTAAATTTCTATAATATATATATATATATAAATGAAAATAAGTTATATTGTGGAATATATATTTTATATTATAGTAATTAATATAAATTATATTTTAGATTATATATATATATATATATATATATGTAATTTTACATCAAAATATATTCAAATAATCGAGACTTTAGATAGCGGTTAACGTGAAACCGCTATCATATGTTCACTTTTAAGAGCGGTTAGCATCTTAACCGCTCTTAAATGTGAAGATATGATAGCGGTTCCACGTTAACCACTATCTAAAGTCTCGATTATTTGAAAAAGTGATCGATCATTTGAAATAGTAATCGATCATTTGAAAAATTATATATTCTAAAATATAATTTATTTTAATTTCTATAATATATATATATAAATGAAAATAAGTTATATTGTGGAATATATATTTTATATTATAGTAATTAATATAAATTATATTTTAGAATATATATATATATATATATATATATATATATATATATATAATTTTACATCAAAATATATTCAAATAATCGAGACTTTAGATAGCGGTTAACGTGGAACCGCTATCATATGTTCATTTTTAAGAGCGGTTGCATCTTAACCGCTTAAATGTGAAGCTATGATAGCGGTTCCACGTTAACCGCTATCTAAAGTCTCGATTATTTGAAAAAGTGATCGATCATTTGGAAAAGTAATCGATCATTTGAAAAATTATATATTCTAAAATATAATTTATTTTAATTTCTATAATATATATATATATATATATATAAATGAAAATAAGTTATATTGTGGAATATATATTTTATATTATAGTATTTAATATAAATTATATTTTAGAATATATATATATATATATATATATATATATATATATAATTTTACATCAAAATATATTCAAATAATCAAGACTTTAGATAGCGGTTAAGGTGGAACCGCTATCATATGTTCCCATTTAAGAGCGGTTAACATCTTAACCGCTCTTAAATGTGAACATATGATAGCGGTTCCACGTTAACCGCTATCTAAAGTCTCGATTATTTGAAAAAGTGATTCATCATTTGAAATAGTAATCGATCATTTGAAAAATTATATATTCTAAAATATAATTTATTTTAATTTCTATATATATATATATATATATATATATATATAAATGAAAATAAGTTATATTGTGGAATATATATTTTATATTATAGTAATTAATATAAATTATATTTTAGATTATATATATATATATATATATATATATATATGTAATTTTACATCAAAATATATTCAAATAATCGAGACTTTAGATAGCGGTTAACGCGGAACCGCTATCATATGTTAACTTTTAAAAGCGGTTGCATCTTAACCGCTCTTAAATGTGAAGATATGATAGCGGTTCCACGTTAACCACTATCTAAAGTCTCGATTATTTGAAAAAGTGATCGATCATTTGAAATAGTAATCGATCATTTGAAAAATTATATATTCTAAAATATAATTTATTTTAAGTTCTATATATATATATATATAAATGAAAATAAGTTATATTGTGGAATATATATTTTATATTATAGTAATTAATATAAATTATATTTTAGAATATATATATATATATATATATATATAATTTTACATCAAAATATATTCAAATAATCGAGACTTTAGATAGCGGTTAAGGTGGAACCGCTATCATATGTTCACTTTTAAGAGCGGTTAACATTTTAACCGCTCTTAAATGTGAAGATATGATAGCGGTTCCACGTTAACCGCTATCTAAAGTCTCGATTATTTGAAAAAGTGATCGATCATTTGGAAATAATAATCGATCATTTGAAAAATTATATATTCTAATATATAATTTATTTTAATTTCTATATATATATATATATATATATATATATATATATATAAATGAAAATAAGTTATATTGTGGAATATATATTTTATATTATAGTAATTAATATAAATTATATTTTAGAATATATATATATATATATATATATATATATATATATATAATTTTACATCAAAATATATTCAAATAATCGAGACTTTAGATAGCGGTTAAGGTGGAACCGCTATCATATGTTCACTTTTAAGAGCTGTTAACATCTTAACCGCTCTTAAACTGCTGAAGATATGATAAGTCGGTGTCCAAGGCATTAACATCGCTATCTAAAGTCGTCGATTGATTTGAAAAAGTGATCGGATCATGTTGAAAGTAAGTTAATCGATCATGTCTGTAAAAATTATATATTCTACAAATATAATTATATATTTAAGTTTACTATAATATTATATAATATATATCGTTTAATGCATAAACGTATATATATTCAAATATGTTATATTGTGGAATATATATTTTATATTATAGTAATTAATATAAATTATATTTTAGAATATATATATATATATATATATATATATATGTAATTTTACATCAAAATATATTCAAATAATCGAGACTTTAGATAGCGGTTAAGGTGGAACCGCTATCATATGTTCACTTTTAAGAGCGGTTAACATTTTCACCGCTCTTAAATGTGAACATATGATATTGGTTCCACGTTAACCGCTATCTAAGTCTCGATTATTTGAAAAAGTGATAGATCATTTGGAAAAATAATCGATCATTTGAAAAATTATATATTCTAAAATATAATTTATTTTGATTTCTATAATATACATATATAAAAATGAAAATAAGTTATATTGTGGAATATATATTTTATATTATAGATATATATATATATATATATAAATGAAAATAAATTATATTGTGAAATATACATTTTATATTATGGTAATTAATATAAATTATATTTTAAAATATATATATATATGTATATATATATAATTTTACATCAAAATATATTCAAATAATCGAGACTTTAGATTAGCAGTGTAGATAGAACCCGCTATCATATGTTCACTTTTAAGAGCTGCTATGTGACACCTTTAATACCAACATTCACTTTATTATGATTTATTAATTATTATTGGTTCCTTTAGTATTTGATTACCAATACACTTTTGTAGAAGTAAAGTACACAATAATTAGAACATACACTTAGTGATTAATATACATATCATTCATAAGCTATCAAGTATAACTAGATAGTAAATATACATAAAGTCATCCCAAAATACACCTAAGAAGGGTTCACAATACGTGGTAAGACAAACTAATTAGACAAACTAATTATACAACCTAACTAAAGAGGAGATATATTTAGTACCGTCCACTAAATGAAGTATCTCTTGTAGCAATCGTAGTGGTGTCCGATCAAGTCTTCTACTTAGTACTTGCGATGATCGTATTTAAACTTTACTTGGAGATGATACCAGGATGAGTTGTGTTCAACGTCACCTATGCAAACATTTCATAATAACAATACATGCGTACGTAAAGGGTAAGACAACTTTTATATTCACTTAGAAGCATGCAAATAACATTGGGTTAATTAGAAATTACATATACAAACATACTAGTAATCAGCACACAAATGATATGATATTATGAATGCAATGTATTCACTAATCTTTTCTAGGACACATCCTAGTATGCAAGACCATGGGGGATCCCAGAAACCACTTTCTCTTTTTCTTTTATTTTGTTTTTTCTTTTCTTTTGAGAAGGATCGAGGAGTTTACATTGGAACCTCTCACCGCCTCATGGTAGTATACTCATAATTACTTGTCCAGTTCAACCGATCATGAGAAACCCCGGGAGCTTTAGTCAGGATAATCAAGCTTGGTAGTGAGGAGTCTCACAGCTTAGGTAGCGAGCACTGAGCCACATATGAGCTCGATCACACTCAATCATCCCTGAGGTTAGCATGGAACCGACTACTGATTTTCCATATCCTCCTCATACACTCAATCTCCCGACTCATGAACATGATGCATGACTTATCATAACTTCTTTACACTCTTTCAAATTTGTTTCACCTCATTATACTTAAATCACATCATAACTTCTTCAAAATAATACTAGGTTATTTCTTAAGAAAAATCCTACGTAGAGCTTCCCCGTAAATCTGGACATTCCCAAAATTTTTAACACCTGCAAAATAACCAAAAAACAGCTCAGAACACTTCTACTTTTCACCAAACCATCCTTCCACCTCATCATATTCATCATCACTCAAAATCATAATTTTCTCAATTTTAATTTATTTTTTCTTAAATAATAGTAATAATTGCAAATAATTTCCTCAAAAATTATTAAAAATTCATTTTCACTTACAATTACTTGTTTTCTCTAGATCAAAATTATTCCAATACTTTTGAAAAATATTTATTAATTAAATAAAAATATAAAAATTCACTTCATAATTAAATTATAAAATTCAATTTAATATATAAAAAAAATAGTTTTCTTTCTCACATAGTTCATTTCTCACACCTTTCCTCCATTCCACCAAATTATACAATGCAATTCTATATGCTAATCCATCTTAACAAAAACATTGCACAATAATTTTCTACTTATCATGCTTCATAACATACATACAATATATCTCAATAATCAATTTAAAGCAATTATCAGTAATACTAAACATAGAAATAAGCTAATTCTCAATCTAAATTCATCAATAAATCATATAAAAATTACTAATGATTAAGCAATCGATTCAAACAACATTCATGGATGCCTTATAATCATACAAGGTTCCATACACTCAAGTTGCTCCATTTAGAAGCCATAAATTTCACATAATCTTAAAACTTTAAAAATTCATCAAAAATAGAATGAGTATTCAAATAATTCCAAATAAATTTCTAATTAACTTAGAAGTAAAGGACTTCTTCTCAATGCTATTTCAAGCAAAAGTGAATTATAAAAGTTATCCTACCCCTTACCTTATGTTGTAACTTGGTGAAGAGTAACTCTTGATCAAATAATCTATCAAGTCTTTGAGTCTCCTCTTTGCACCTCTAAGTAGTCTCCTACATGCCAATTAAATACCCCAATTAAATCTTAATTCCAACCATATTAGACCTCTAAAATCTCACCTCCTTCATAGCCTAAAATTCTAAAATTCAAGACTATGGTTCTTTGAGTTATAAAATCATTTCTAGGGCCTAAATTGATGCTAATGGAATTAATACAAGTAGAAAGAGAGTAATGGAAAGTAATACACTTAGAGTAGGAAGAATCCTAATAACAAATATGGACAAGGTTCAGTATTTCAGAATTTTCTAGAGTTATATAAGCTGTTTTGGCATGAGGTAAGAGCCAAAATTTCAATAACTTAATTACCTACAATATTGATGAAGGAAATAAATTCAAATACCCTGTAGAATAAATGCAGTTTTTCAGTTTACAGTGGTTGTTTCCCAACATGGCTCAACCACAATAACACTCTGAACATGCCTTGGTAATTTGACTATAACTCATGCTACACATAAGATTATTGACATGAAACAAATTTCTAAATTTCGGAAATATAATTTCCTACAACTTTTATTAAGGAATCAAGTCCTAATTTCACACGTATCAATCCCAGTAATTCAAAAACCGAGGCTGTTGAAACAGGGCAACCTCTTAACTTCACAGCTATAACACTTGACAGTAAAATGAACATAACTTGAGCTACAAATATCCGTTTGATGTGAAACAAGTTTCTAAATTTCTATAACTTAAAGGGCTACAACTTTTATGAAGATACCAATTCCTAATTCTGTTCACAAAAGTCCCAAAATTCAATGAACAGTGACTTACGAAATTAGGGTTCTTAAGCGTTTTGAGCTTAACCACTTCTAATCCTCAATTCTAAGTATTATTCTAGTATCCTAGGTGTAAAACCTACAACTAATACTCTTTCTAATTCCCATTCAAGCTTAGCCAAGTGAGGAAAAAATTTGAAAATGCACCGTTTTGAAAAATAAAACCGTAGTAGAAATGTAGAGAGAGATTGAGATAAACCAACTTACCTCTTGGAGTTTCTCAAGAAAATCAATATTTCCCCTTCAAAATCAAACTTCAAAGTGAGGAGGGTTTGAGAGAAAGCGAGAAAATGAGAGAAAGGAAGAAGTTACGGGAGTTGCAGAGAGTGTATGTCTTTTTGAAAGTCAAAATCTTATTTTTTATATATATTATTATTTTATTATTATTATTTATTATTTATTATTTTTTTTTAATTCCAGAATAATTTCCAAAAAATCACAAATAATCTAACAAACATAAAACTCTATAGTCACTTTCCCCAATTCCTAATAATTTAATTATTAAAATTTTGACAAAAATTTTAAACTGTATTGAGAATTAGGATGTTACAATTCTCCCTCACTCAAAAAAATTTCGTCCCGAAATTTGCGTACCTTATAGGAAAAGATGAGGGTGAGATTCCCTCATTTTGCTCTCTAACTCCCACGTTGCATCTTCATCACCTATTCCACTCCATACGACCTTAACTAGAGGTATATCTTTCCCACGTAAGTATTTCATCCTTTGATCCACGATACCGCAGTGGTGTCTTCATAGGTTAGATTATCCTTCAATTGTCATCTGATCTGAGTTCAATGATGTGAGAAGGATCAAAAATATACTTCCTTAGTTGTGAGTCATGAAAACATTATGGAGGTTTGAAAGAATTGGAGGTAAGGCTATTTGATAAGCCACAAGGCCAATCTTTTTTGAGAATTTGGTAAGGACCAATAAATTTTGGAGTGAGTTTTCGAGATTTCAGAGCTCTTCCAACTCCGACGAGTGTGTGTAACTCTGCAACAGAATACATGGTCACCCTCTTCAAATTCCAACGACTTTCTCCTCTTGTCATAATAACTCTTTTATCTACTATCGTTGCCTTTCATCTTTCTTGAATGATCTCACTTTGATCGTTAGTTTGTTGCACAATCTTTCGGTCCCAAAATAAGATTCTCTCCCGAGTCATACCAAAGATAAAGGTGTCCTACACTTCCTTCCATAAAGAGCTCATATGGTGCCATCCCGATACTTGTATGAAAACCATTAGTAGGTGAATCCAATCAAATGAGAGACTTGTCCCAAGCATCCTGAATTCCATAATGCAAGCTCGTAGAAGGTCTTCAAGAGATTGAATTGTTCTTCTCTTGATCGTCCATCCGCTATGCGGATGATAAGCTGAACTCAATCTGAAGCTTGTCCCTAATGCTTGCTGCAAACTTCCCAAAACTTGGAAGTAAAACGTGGATCTCTCATCGGCATACATACTTAAAGGTATGCCAGTGTAACCTCACCATCTCCTTAAGATATACTTAGTGTCAATTTTTCCAATGAATAACTAATGTTGATAGGTAGAAAATGCGCCGACTTGGTCAATCTGTCAATACTACCCAAATTGCATCATATATCTTGTAGGAGTTCTTGGCAATCCAGATTACGAAATCCATTGCTATGTCTGTCCCATTTCCATTCTGGGATATCCAAAGATTGTAACATTCCCATGGGCCTTTGATGTTCAACCTTTACTTTCTCGACATACCAAACAAGATGCTACGCACTCTTGCCAGCTGATCTTTTCATTCCTCGACCACCAAAATAACTTCTTCAAATCTTGGTACATCTTGGTAGTTTCGGGTGAATACTCAACTTACTCTTATGGGCTTCCTCCAAAATCATCTTCTTGATTTCATCATCTTCATAATACAAATTCGATCTTCGAATCTCAAAATTCCATCACGTGTCTTCCGAAACTGCTTTTTCTCTCGATATACTAAAGTCTTCTTGCTTTGTAAAAATTCATCACATCTAATTCATGTTTCGCCTTAACTGTTCAAGAAAATTGCTAGTTATCTTCAAAGTTCCTAAACTTGAAACTTTGGGAGTTATCTCCATAGCTAAATCAAATTCTCAATTTTTTCACCAAGTCCAATTCTCGACCATCATCATAACCTATAGCAAAGACTTTCGGCTAAAGCATCCGCCACTACATTGGCTTTCCTTGTGGTGTGATAATGAAGTTCAAAGTCATAGTCCTTCAAAAATTTTGTCCACACTGCACGCTGCCTTCATATTCAACTCTTTTGGATCAAACAAATATCAAGACTCTTATGGTCATCAAACTTCAAATCTCAACCGTACGACAGAGTAAGGTCTCCAAATCTTCAATGCAAACACCACACCACCAACTCGAGATCATGTGTAGGGTAATTTACTTGCTGGCTCTCAACTCGCCTGGAAGCATATGCCACTACATTTCTATTATCACATTAATACACAACCTAACCCTTTGCTTCGATGCATCTAATACACTTCCGAAAATTCTCATGAGGGTTTGGAAGTATCAATATGAAGCAGAAGTCAATTTATCTTTCAACTTTTGAAAATTTTCTCCTCACATCGACTTCGCGTCCATACAAAGGGTTGTCCTTTACGCGAGTCAACTTGGTCAAGAGTAAGGCTATCTTTGAGAATCCTCAATGAATCTCCTATAATAACCGACTAGACCCAAAAAGCTACGAATCTCATGAATACTCTTTGGTCTTTCCATTTGGTGATATGCTTCACTTTCATCGGATCTACAACATGCCATCTTTATTAATCACATGACCTAAATAACTCACCTTCTCCAACAAACTACAACTTTTCCAACTTAGCATACAACTGTTTCTCCTTCAAAACTTCCAACAACTCGCTTGGAGATGTTTGCATGTTCTTCCTTAGTCTTAGAATAAATCAAAATGTCATCAATGAAAATACTAACACAACTTTTGTCTTCAAACATGGATGAGAGATCCTGTTCATGTAATCCGTAGATATCGAGTAGCATAATAGCCGCATCGAATGGCAGAACCAAAATATTCATAGTGTCCATATCGGGTCCTTGAAGCAGCTTCTTCGAGTATGTCCTCCGAGCTTAACCCTAACCGATGATATCGACCACGAATCAATCTTGGAAAATATAGCATGCACCTCTTTCGAGATGATCCATCAAATCACGTCAATTCTTGAGGCAATGGATACTTATTCTTGATTGTAACCTTATTTAGTTGATGATAATCCACACACAATAACTCATTGTTCCATCTTTCTTCTTCACCAACTGACATTGGAGCACCCCAAGGAGAAACGCCTTGGTCTCACAAACTACTTTTCCAACATCTCTTCTAATTCGCTTCTTCAATTCGATAATTCAATGGTGACATTCTATATGGAGCCTATTGAAATAGAATCCACTCCGAGGATCAAATCTATTGCAAATTCAACTTCTCGCATTACGTGGTATAATCCGGAACATCATCCGGAAATACTTCGGGGTAGTCACACATAATAGTAAGATTCTCTATTCTAAATTCTTTTTCTCCTTTTAGAGAGAGTAACACCATACATAAGTAGCTTCCCTCTTTCAAAGAAGCATTAACTTGGCTCGCGAGTAACACCACGTTAACCATATCTAAAGTCTCAATTATTTGAGAAAAAGTGATAGATCATTTTGGAAAAGTAGTCGATCATTTGTAAAATTATATATTCTAAAATATAAATTATCTTAATTTCTATAATATATATATATATATATATATATATATAAATGAAAATAAGTTATATTGTGGAATATATATTTTATATTATAGTAATTAATATAAATTATATTTTAGATATATATATATATATATATATATATATATATATATATATATATTTTACATCAAAATATATTCAAATAATCGAGACTTTAGATAGCGGTTAAGGTGGAACCGCTATCATATGTTCACTTTTAAGAGCGGTTAACATTTTAACCGCCTCTTAAATGTGAAGATATGATGAGCGGTTCACGTTAATCGCTATCTAAAGTCTTGATTATCTGAAAAAGTCATCGATCATTTGAAAAAGTAATCGATCATTTGAAAAAATTATATATTCTAAAATATAATTTATTTTAATTCTACAATATATATATATATATATATATATATATATAAATGAAAATATATGCGAAAATAAGTTATATTGTGGAATATATATTTTATATTATAGTAATTAATATAAATTATATTTTAGATATATATATATATATATATATATATATATATATATATAATTTTACATCAAAATATATTCAAATAATCGAGACTTTAGATAGTGGTTAAGGTAAAACAGCTATCATATTTTCACTTTTAAGAGCGGTTAACATCTTAACGCTCTTTAAATGTGAACATATGATAGCGGTTCCACGTTACACCGCTATCTAAAGTCTCGATTATTTGAAAAAGTGATCGATCATTTGAAATAGTAATCGATCATTTGAAAAATTATATATTCTAAAATATAATTTATTTTAATTTCTATAATATATATATATATATATATATATATATATATAAATGAAAATAAGTTATATTGTGGAATATATATTTTATATTATAGTAATTAATATAAATTATATTTTAGAATATATATATATATATATATATATATATATATATATATATATATTACATCAATATATATATTAAATAATCGAAATATTTTGATAACGGTTAAGGTGGAACGCGCTTAACTTTCATATGTTCACTTTTAAGAGCGGTTAACATTTTAACACGCTCTTAAATGTGAAGATATGATAGCGGTTCCACATTAACCGCTATCTAAAGTCTCGATTATTTGAAAAAGTAATCGATCATTTGAAAAATTATCGATCATTTGAAAAATTATATATTCTATATTAATATAATTTATATATATATATATATATATATATATATATATAAATGAAAATAAGTTATATTGTGGAATATATATTTTATATTATAGTAATTAATATAAATTATATTTTAGAATATATATATATATATATATATATATATATATATTATATATATCATATATATATATATATATATATATATATATATATAATTTTACATCAAAATATATTCAAATAATCGAGACTTTAGATAGCGGTTAAGGTGGAACTGCTATCATATGTTCACTTTTAAGAGTGGTTAACATCTTAACCGCTCTTAAATGTGAACATATGATAGCGGTTCCACGTTAACCGCTATCTAAAGTCTCGATTATTTGAAAAAGTGATCGATCATTTGAAATAGTAATCGATCATTTGAAAAATTATATATTCTAAAATATAATTTATTTTAATTTCTATAATATATATATATAAATGAAAATAAGTTATATTGTGGAATATATATTTTATATTATAGTAATTAATATAAATTATATTTTAGATATATTATATATATATATATATATATATATATATATATATATATATATATATATAATTTTACATCAAAATATATTCAAATAATCGAGACTTTAGATAGCGGTTAACGCGGAACCGCTATCATATGTTCACTTTTAAGAGCGGTTAGCATCTTAACCGCTCTTAAATGTGAAGATATGATAGCGGTTCCACGTTAACCGCTATCTAAAGTCTCGATTATTTGAAAAAGTGATCGATCATTTGGAAATAGTAATCGATCATTTGAAAAATTATATATTCTAAAATATAATTTAATTTCTATAATATATCTATATATATATATATATAAATGAAAATAAGTTATATTGTGGAATATATATTTTATATTATAGTAATTAATATAAATTATATTTTAGAATATATATATATATATATATATATATATATATAATTTTACATCAAAATATATTCAAATAATCGAGACTTTAGATAGTGGTTAAGGTGGAACCGCTATCATATTTTCACTTTTAAGAGCGGTTAACATCTTAAACGCTCTTAAATGTGAACATATGATAGCGGTTCCACGCTAACCGCTATCTAAAGTCTCGATTATTTGAAAAAGTGATCGATCATTTGAAATAGTACTCGATCATTTGAAAAATTATATATTCTAAAATATAATTTATTTTTATTTCTATAATATATATATATATATATATATAAATGAAAATAAGTTATATTGTGGAATATATATTTTATATTATAGTAATTAATATAAATTATATTTTAGATATATATTATATATATATATATATATATATATATAATTTTACATCAAAATATATTCAAATAATCGAGACTTTAGATAGCGGTTAAGGTGGAACCGCTTATCATATGTTCACTTTTAAGAGCTAGTTAACATTTTAACCGCTCTTAAATGTGAAGATATGATAGCGGTTCCACGTTAACCGCTATCTAAAGTCTCGATTATTTGAAAAAGTGATCGATCATTTGGAAAAATAATCGATCATTTGAAAAATTATATATTCTAAAATATAATTTATTTTAATTTCTATAATATATATATAATAATTATATAATATATATTTATATATAGTAATTAATATAAATTATATTGTGGAATATATATATATATATATATATAGTATATATATATATATATATATATTATATATATATATATATATATATATATATATATATATATATATATATATATATATATATATGTAATTTTACATCAAAATATATTCAAATAATCGAGACTTTAGATAGCGGTTAACGGAACCGCTATCACATGTTCATTTTTAAGAGCGGTTGCATCTTAACCGCTCTTAAATGTGAAGATATGATAGCGGTTCCACGTTAACCGCTATCTAAAGTCTCGATTATTTGAAAAAGTGATCGATCATTTGGAAAAGTAATCGATCATTTGAAAAATTATATATTCTAAAATATAATTTATTTTAATTTCTATAATATATATATATATATATATATATATATATATATATATATATATATATATATATATATATGAAATATAAGTTATATTGTGGAATATATATTTTATATTGTAGTATATTAATATAAATTATATTTATAGAATTATATATATATATATATATATATATATATATATATATATATATATATAATTTTACATCAAAATATATTCAAATAATCGAGACTTTAGATAGTGGTTAAGGTGGAACCGCTTATCATATGTTCACTTTTAAGAGCGGTTAACATCTTAACCGCTCTTAAATGTGAAGATATGATAGCGGTTCCACGTTAACCGCTATCTAAAGTCTCGATTATTTGAAAAAGTGATCGATCATTTGGAAAAATAATCGATCATTTGAAAAATTATATATTCTAAAATATAATTTATTTTAATTTCTATAATATATATATATATATATATATATAAATGAAAATAAGTTATATTGTGGAATATATATTTTATATTATAGTAATTAATATAAATTATATTTTAGAATATATATATATATATATATATATATATATATATATAATTTTACATCAAAATATATTCAAATAATCGAGACTTTAGATAGCGGTTAACGTGGAACCGCTATCATATGTTCACTTTTAAGAGCGATTAGCATCTTAACCGCTCTTAAATGTGAAGATATGATAGCGGTTCCACGTTAACCGCTATCTAAAGTCTCGATTATTTGAAAAAGTGATCGATCATTTGGAAATAGTAATCGATCATTTGAAAAATTATATATTCTAAAATATAATTTATTTTTATTTCTATAATATATATATATATATATATATATATATATATAGATAATATAAGTTATATTAGTGGAATATATATATTTATATTATAGTAATTAATATAAATTATATATTTAGAATATATATATATATATATATATATATATATATATATATATATATATAATTTTACATCAAAATATATTCAAATAATCGAGACTTTAGATAGCGGTTAACGCGGAACCGCTATCATATGTTCACTTTTAAGAGCGGTTGCATCTTAATCGCTCTTAAATGTGAAGATATGATAACGGTTCCACGTTAACCGCTATCTAAAGTCTCGATTATTTGAAAAAGTGATCGATCATTTGGAAAAGTAATCGATCATTTGAAAAATTATATATTCTAAAATATAATTTATTTTAATTTCTATAATATATATATATATATATATATATATATAAATAAAAATAAGTTATATTGTGGAATATATATTTTATATTATAGTAATTAATATAAATTATATTTTAGAATATATATATATATATATATATATATATATATATATTTTACATCAAAATATATTCAAATAATCGAGACTTTAGATAGCGGTTAAGGTGGAACCGCTATCATATGTTCACTTTTAAGAGCGGTTAACATTTTAACCGCTCTTAAATGTGAAAATATGATAACGGTTCCACGTTAACCGCTATCTAAAGTCTCGATTATTTGAAAAAGTGATCGATCATTTGGAAAAATAATCGATCATTTGAAAAATTATATATTCTACAATATAATTTATTTTAATTTCTATAATATATATATATATATATATATATATAAATGAAAATAAGTTATATTGTGGAATATATATTTTATATTATAATAATTAATATAAATTGTATTTTAGATATATATATATATATATATATATATATATATAATTTTACATCAAAATATATTCAAATAATCGAGACTTTAGATAGCGGTTAAGGTGGAACCGCTATCATATGTTCACTTTTAAGAGCTGGTGAACATCTTAACCGCTCTTAAATGTGACCATATGATAGCGATTCCACATTAACCGCTATCTAAAGTCTCGATTATTTGAAAAAGTGATCGATCATTTGAAATAGTAATCGATCATTTGAAAAATTATATATTCTAAAATATAATTTATTTTAATTTCTATATATATATATATAAATGAAAATAAGTTATATTGTGGAAAATATATTTTATATTATAGTAATTAATATAAATTATATTTAAGAATATATATATATATATATATATATATATATATATATAATTTTACATCAAAATATATTCAAATAATCGAGACTTTAGATAGCGGTTAACGCGGAACCGCTATCATATGTTCACTTTTAAGAGCGGTTGCATCTTAACCGCTCTTAAATGTGAAGATATGATAGTGGTTCCACGTTAACCGCTATCTAAAGTCTCGATTATTTGAAAAATTGATCGACTCATTTGGAAAAGTAATCGATCATTTGAAAAATTATATAATCTAAAATATAATTTATTTTAATTTCTATAATATATATATATATATATATATATATTCTAAAATATTATTTATATTAATTACTATAATATAAAATATATATTCCACAAAATAACTTATTTTCATTATATATATATATATATATATATATATATATATATATATATATAATTTGACATCAAAATATATTCAAATAATCGAGACTTTAGATAGCGGTTAAGGTTGAACCGCTATCATATGTTCACTTTTAAGAGCGGTTAACATTTTAACCGCTCTTAAATGTGAAGATATGATAGTAGTTCCACGTTAACCGCTATCTTAAGTCTCGATTATTTGAAAAAGTGATCGATCATTTGGAAAAGTAATCGATCATTTGAAAAATTATATATTCTAAATATAATTTATTTTAATTTCTATAATATATATATATATATATATATATATATATATAAATGAAAATAAGTTATATTGTGGAATATATATTTTATATTATAGTAATTAATATAAATTATATTTTAGATATATATATATATATATATATATATATATATATAATTTTACATCAAAATATATTCAATTAATAATCGAGACTCTAGATAGCAGTTAAGGTGGAACCGCTATCATATGTTCACTTTTAATAGCGGTTAACATTTTAATCGCTCTTAAATGTGAAGATATGATAGTGGTTCCACGTTAACCGCTATCAAAAGTCTCGATTATTTGAAAAAGTGATCGATCATTTGGAAAAATAATCGATCATTTAAAAAATTATATATTCTAAAATATAATTTATTTTAATTTCTATAATATATATATATATATATATATATATATAAATGAAAATAAGTTATATTGTGGAATATATATTTTATATTATAGTAATTAATATAATATATATTTTATATTATAGTAATTAATATAAATTATATTTTAGATATATATATATATATATATATATATATATATATAATTTTACATCAAAATATATTCAAATAATCGAGACTTTAGATAGCGGTTAAGGTGGAACCGCTATCATATGTTCACTTTTAAGAGCGGTTAACATCTTAACCGCTCTTAAATGTGAACATATGATAGTGGTTCCACGTTAACCGCAATCTATAGTCTCGATTATTTGAAGAAGTGATCGATCATTTGAAATAGTAATCGATCATTTGAAAAATTATATATTCTAAAATATAATTTATTTTAATTTCTATAATATATATATAAATGAAAAAAAGTTATATTGTGGAATATATATTTTATATTATAGTAATTAATATAAATTATATTTTAGAATATACATATATATATATATATATATAATTTTACATCAAAATATATTCAAATAATCGAGACTTTAGATAGCGGTTAAGGTGGAACCGCTATCATATGTTCACTTTTAAGAGCGGTTAAAATTTTAACCGCTCTTAAATGTGAAGATATGATAGCGGTTCCACGTTAACCGCTATCTAAAGTCTCGATTATTTGCAAAAGTGATTGATCATTTGGAAAAATAATCGATCATTTGGAAAATTATATATTCTAAAATATAATTTATTTTAATTTCTATAATATATATATATATATATATATATATATATATATATATATATATGTGTGTGTGTGTGTGTGTGTGTGTGTGTGTGTGTGTGTGTGTGTGTGTCGCCGCCTCCCAAAAAGGGGCGCGGTCGGAGCGACGCGATGGTTTTTTCGACCCTCTTGATTTTCGCGTTTTTTATGGGTGGTTACAACGTCCTTAGGTTGTCCGATAACCGGGCTAACCTAGAGACGAGGTTTTCGAAAAGTGTTCTTGGGTTGTCCGATAACCGGGCTAACCCATGAACGGGTTTTGAAGGGTTCGTGGAGTCGCCACCGATGTTTTTACCGGAAACATCGGAAAAGGAGTTTTAAAAAGGCGTTGGTTTTCGAAAACCAACTTTGGTCATTAGAACCAGAGTTGGGTAAGGGAGTTAGTTACGTGTAAAGGAAGTGTTAGTTCCTTTACGACGCCCCTTTCGGGTTCCCTATGATAGGCCGACTACTTTTGATAAATAATTAAACTGGAAAATTGCGTTTTTACCCTTTTATTATGCGGTATTAAAAATTATGACTACATGGCCCTAGCTTCTATTGCGTAATTTAAATGGAAGCAGTAAAATTTAAAAAGAGAGAGTGTGCACCTCCAAAGCAAGCTTTTTGTATTTCTTTCTTTAAAGAGTGGGTGCTTTTTGGCAACCCTTCACTCTACAACTCTCAGAAACTCCGAAAATGCCTCGGAGGGATTCTAAAGAAGATTTAGAACGCTCAGTTTATGCCTAGAGACACTCAGAAACTCCAGAAATGCCTCGGAGGGATTCTTAGAGAGAGAAAGTCTAGAGAGAAGGGAGAGCTACTGTTGGTAGGTGTGTTTTTGTGTGGAAAAAGGGAGAAATGACGCCCCTATTTATAGTTTTTCGCGCCTGACAGGTCGAGACCGCCGTCTGGAAAATCCAGACCGCCGTCTCGTTCATGGCAGAGGGTCGAGACCGCCGTCTGGAAAATCCAGACCGTCGTCTTGACTAAGCAGGAATCAAGACCGCCGTCTGGAAAATCTAGACCGCCGTCTCGACTTTTGCAAGTGACGAGACCGCCGTCTGGACAATCGAGACGGCGGTCTCGTCCTGGCGTTGAGACGAGACGGCGGTCTGGTCCTTCCAGACGGCGGTCTCGTCCCTTCAGGGCGAGAAACTTTATTTTCGGGCCAAAAAACCTTCCTATCTTAGTACGGGGGCCTAATAGTCTCTCCTAATGGCTTGTTAGGCTTCGGCCATCTTCAAATAGGAAGCTTTCTGACTTTATTCTGAGGCTGGGCAAGATTTCGGGTCTACAGCTTCCCCCCTTTACCCGACCAGTCGACTGCTGGCTTTTTTGTGCCAAGGTGATCGACTGGAGGGTAAAGGAGTTGACCCTCTTGCTCGGTTTCCCTTCAGACGTCCCGTCTTGTGGCGGATAATCCTCTGGGGAGATGTTGTGTTTGTGCACCTCCGGATACTACTCCCGACGTAGCCGACAACAACTTTTATTTAGGTAAATCGGTCACTAGGGCTATCATCGAGAGATAAGAGTAGAAATGCTGACATACCGCGTGATGTAAATCCCTTTACTCTTAGACTTAAATCACGGTAATCCCTCACAGAATATGCGTCCATTCGCAACCTCTTGCTCATGGTAGATCGTCTGGCGAGCTTGATAAACTGTGGCGGCGTCATGAGCTCTGGCCCCTTGCTGATGCTGCTTTACTCTCGCCACCTTCTTATTGCATTTGCGTGCTGGCGAATCATTCATATGTTAGTGCATGCCCGGCAAAATCCCTGCATATGCAGCGGTAGGCTTCCTTTACTCTGCGCTACTACTGGCCTTCTTTAAGGCTGACGTAAGCATATCTTACGCCATGCCCAACCTGATCCAGTTGTCTGAAGTGTGACGGCCTTCCCCGGCGTATGACATCCCATGCGGCTTGACATTAACCCATTGATAGGCTCGGGTAGAAGTGCAGGCAGCTCTTCCCGGTAGAGCACCCATTCTCTGCGAAGGTAATGTAAAGGGAAATACGAGAATGCCCGTAGATCTACTCCAGAAATCTTTAAGAGCCTCGAGAGAGCGAGAATTTGCGGCCGTCTAGTACATGTAATAGAGCAAGAATCAAGGAGATATCTTACCTAGCTTTCCTTCCTCCCA
>OY731402.1:19328727-19331227 GCA_963425845.1 Sphenostylis stenocarpa | reverse complement strand
TCAAATAATCGAGACTTTAGATAGCGGTTAACGTGGAACCACTATCATATCTTCACATTTAAGAGCGGTATAAATGTTAACCGCTCTTAAAAGTGAACATATGATAGCGGTTCCACCTTAACCGCTATCTAAAGTCTCGATTATTTGAATATATTTTGATGTAAGATTATATATATATATATATATATATATATATATTATAAAATATAATTTATATTAATTACTATAATATAAAATATATATTCCACAATATAAATTATTTTCATTTATATATATATTATAGAAATTAAAATAAATTATATTTTAGAATATATAATTTTTCAAATGATCGATTATTTTTCCAAATGATCGATCACTTTTTCAAATAATCGAGACTTTAGATAGCGGTTAACGTGGAACCGCTATCATATCTTCACATTTAAGAGCGGTTAAAATGTTAACCGCTCTTAAAAGTAAACATATGATAGCGGTTCCGCGTTAACCGCTATCTATAGTCTCGATTATTTGAATATATTTTGATGTAAAATTATATATATATATATATATATATATATATATATATATTCTAAAATATAATTTATATTAATTACTATAATATAAAATATATATTTCACAATATAACTTATTTTTATTTATATATATATTATAGAAATTAAAATAAATTATATTTTAGAATATATAATTTTTCAAATGATCGATCACTTTTTCAAATAATCGAGCACTTTCAGATAATCGAGACTTAGATACGTTGGAACCACTATCATATGTTCACATTTAAGAGCGGTTAAGATGTTAACCGCTCTTAAAAGTGAACATATGATAGCGGTTCTACCTTAACCGCTATCTAAAGTCTCGATTATTTGAATATATTTTGATGGAAAATTATATATATATATATATATATATATATATATATATATAAAATATAATTTATATTAATTATTATAATATAAAATATATATTCTACAATATAACTTATTTTCATTTATATATATATATATATATATATATATATATATATATTATAGAAATTAAAATAAATTATATTTTAGAATATATAATTTTTCAAATGATCGATTACATTTCCAAATGATCGATCACTTTTTCAAATAATCGAGACTTTAGATAGCGGTTAACGTGTAACCACTATCATATCTTCACATTTAAGAGTGGTATAAATGTTAATCGCTCTTAAAAATGAACATATGATAGCGGTTCCACCTTAACCGCTATCTAAAGTCTCGATTATTTGAATATATTTTGATGTAAAATTATATATATATATATATATATATATATATATTATAAAATATAATTTATATTAATTACTATAATATAAAATATATATTCCACAATATAAATTATTTTCATTTATATATATTATAGAAATTAAGATAAATTATATTTTAGAATATATAATTTTTCAAATGATCGATTATTTTTCCAAATGATCGATCACTTTTTCAAATAATCGAGACTTTAGATAGCGGTTAACGTGGAACCGCTATCATATCTTCACATTTAAGAGCGGTTAAAATGTTAACCGCTCTTAAAAGTGAACATATGATAGCGGTTCCACGTTAACCGCTATCTAAAGTCTCGATTATTTGAATATATTTTGATGTAAAATTATATATATATATATATATATATATATATATATATATATTCTAAAATATAATTTATATTAATTACTATAATATAAAATATATATTTCACAATATAACTTATTTTTATTTATATATATATATTATAGAAATTAAAATAAATTATATTTTAGAATATATAATTTTTCAAATGATCGATCAGTATTTTCAAATAATCGAGACTTTAGATAGTCGATTAACGTGGAACCACTATCATATGTTCACATTTAAGAGCGGTTAAGATGTTTACCGCTCTTAAAAGTGAACATATGATAAGCGGTTCCACGTTAACCGCTATCTAAAGTCTCGATTATTTGAATATATTCTGATGTAAAATTATATATATATATATATATATATATATATATATTCTAAAATATAATTTATATTAATTACTATAATATAAAATATATATTCCACAATATAACTTATTTTCATTATATATATATATATATATATATATATATATATATATATATTATAAAAATTAAAATAAATTATATTTTAGAATATATAATTTTTCAAATGATCGATTACATTTGCAAATGATCGATCACTTTTTCAAATAATCGAGACTTTAGATAGCGGTTAACGTGGAACCGCTATCATATCTTCACATTTAAGAGCGATTAAGATGCAACCGCTCTTAAAAGTGAACATATGATAGCGGTTCCGCGTTAACCGCTATCTAAAGTCTCGATTATTTGAATATATTTTGATGTAAAATTATATATATATATATATATATATATATATATATATATATTCTAAAATATAATTTATATTAATTACTATAATATAAAATATATATTCCACAATATAACTTATTTTCATTTATATATATATATATATAT
>OY731402.1:19286227-19323727 GCA_963425845.1 Sphenostylis stenocarpa | reverse complement strand
ATTATTTTTCCAAATGATCGATCACTTTTTCAAATAATCGAGACTTTAGATAGCGGTTAACGTGGAACCGCTATCATATCTTCACATTTAAGAGCGGTGAAAATGTTAACCGCTCTTAAAAGTGAACATATGATAGCGGTTCCACCTTAACCGCTATCTAAAGTCTCGATTATTTGAATATATTTTGATGTAAAATTATATATATATATATATATATATATATTAATTCTAAAATATAATTTATATTAATTATAACTTATTTTCATTTATATATGTATATATATATATATTATATAAAAATTAAAATAAATTATATTTTAGAATATATAATTTTTCAAATGATCGATTACTTTTCCAAATGATCGATCACTTTTTCAAATAATCGAGACTTTAGATAGCGGTTAACGTGGAAACGCTATCATATCTTCACATTTAAGAGCGGTTAAGATGCTAACCGCTCTTAAAAGTGAACATATGATAGCGGTTCCGCGTTAACCGCTATCTAAAGTCTCGATTATTTGAATATATTTTGATGTAAAATTATATATATATATATATATATATATATATATATTCTAAAATATAATTTATATTAATTACTATAATATAAAATATATATTCCACAATATAACTTATTTTTATTTATATATATATATATATATATATATTATATAGAAATTAAAATAAATTGTATTTTAGAATATATAATTTTTCAAATGATCGATTACTTTTCCAAATGATCGATCACTTTTTCAAATAATCGAGACTTTAGATAGCGGTTAACGTGGAACCGCTATCATATCTTCACATTTAAGATCGGTTAAGATGCTAACCGCTCTTAAAAGTGAACATATGATAGCGGTTCCGCGTTAACCGCTATCTAAAGTCTCGATTATTTGAATATATTTTGATGTAAAATTATATATATATATATATATATATATATATATATATTCTAAAATATAATTTGTATTAATTACTATAATATAAAATATATATTCCACAATATAACTTATTTTCATTTGTATATATATTATAAAAATTAAAATCAATTATATTTTAGAATATATAATTTTTCAAATGATCGATTACTATTTCAAATGATCGATCACTTTTTCAAATAATCGAGACTTTAGATAGCGGTTAACGTGGAATCACTATCATATGTTCACATTTAAGAGCGGTTAAGATGTTAACCGCTCTTAAAAGTGAACATATGATAGCGGTTCCACCTTAACCGCTATCTAAAGTCTCGATTATTTGAATATATTTTGATGTAATATATATATATATATATATATATATATATATATATATATATTCTAAAATATAATTTATATTAATTACAATAATATAAAATATATATTCCACAATATAACTTATTTTCATTTATATATATATATATATATATATATATATATATATATTATAGAAATTAAAATAAATTATATTTTAGAATATATAATTTTTCAAATGATCGATTATTTTTCCAAATGATCGATCACTTTTTCAAATAATCGAGACTTTAGATATCAAATGATCGATTATTTTTCCAAATGATCGATCACTTTTTCAAATAATCGAGACTTTAGATAGCGGTTAACGTGAACCGATATCATATCTTCACATTTAAGAGCGGTTAAAATGTTAACCGCTCTTAAAAGTGAACATATGATAGTGGTTCCACCTTAACCTCTATCTAAAGTCTCGATTATTTGAATATATTTTGATGTAAAATTATATATATATATATATATATATATATATATATTCTAAAATATAATTTATATTAATTACTATAATATAAAATATATATTCCACAATATAACTTATTTTCATTTATATATATATTATAGAAATTAAAATAAATTATATTTTAGAATATATAATTTTTCAAATGATCGATAACTATTTCAAATGATCGATCACTTTTTCAAATAATCGAGACTTTAGATAGTGGTTAACGTGGAACCGCTATCATATGTTCACATTTAAGAGCGGTTAAATCGATTATTTGAATATATTTTGATATAAAATTGTTATTAATATATTATATATATATATATATATATATATATATTTAAAATATAATTTATATTAATTACTATAATATAAAATATATATATATATTATTTATATATATATTATAGAAATTAAAATAAATTATATTTTAGAATATATAATTTTTCAAATGATCGATTATTCTTCCAAATGATCGATCACTTTTTCAAATAATCGAGACTTTAGATAGCGGTTAACGTGGAACCACTATCATATCTTCACATTTAAGATGCGGTTAAGATGTTAATCGCTCTTAAAAGTGAACATATGATAGCGGTTCCACCTTAACCGCTATCTAAAGTCTCGATTATTTGAATATATTTTGATGTAAAATTATATATATATATATATATATTCTAAAATATAATTTATAATAATTACTATAATATAGAATATATATTCCACAATATAACTTATTTTCATTTATATATATATATATATTATAGAAATTAAAATAAATTATATTTTAGAATATATAATTTTTCAAATGATCGATTACTATTTCAAATGATCGATCACTTTTTCAAATAATCGAGACTTTAGATAGCGGTTAACGTGGAACCGCTATCATATGTTCACATTTAAGAGCGGTTAAGATGTTAACCGCTCTTAAAAGTGAACATATGATAGCGGTTCCACCTTAACCGCTATCTAAAGTCTCGATTATTTGAATATATTTTGATGTAAAATTATATATATATATATATATATATATATATATATATTCTAAAATATAATTTATATTAATTACTATAATATAAAATATATATTCCACAATATAACTTATTTTCATTTATATATATATATATATATGAAAGAAATTAAAATAAATTATATTTTAGAATATATAATTTTTCAAATGATCGATTATTTTTCCAAATGATCGATCACTTTTTCAAATAATCGAGACTTTAGATAGCGGTTAACGTGGAACCGCTATCATATCTTCACATTTAAGAGCGGTTAAAATGATAACCGCTCTTAAAAGTGAACATATGATAGCGGTTCCACCTTAACCGCTATCTAAAGTCTCGATTATTTGAATATATTTTGATGTAAAATTATATATATATATATATATATATATATATATATATTCTAAAATATAATTTATATTAATTACTATAATATAAAATATATATTTCACAATATAACTTATTTTCATTTATATATATATTATAGAAATTAAAATAAATTATATTTTAGAATATATAATTTTTCAAATGATCGATTACTTTTTCAAATGATCGATCACTTTTCAAATAATCGAGACTTTAGATAGCGGTTATCGTGGAACCGCTTATCATATGTTCACATTTAAGAGCTGAGCTTAATCGATTATTTGAATAAATTTTGATGTAAAATTATATATATATATATATATATATATATATATATATATTTAAAATATAATTTATATTAATTACTATAATATAAAATATATATTCCACAATATAACTTATTTTCATTTATATATATATATATATATATATATATTATAGAAATTAAAATAAATTATATTTTAGAATATATAATTTTTCAAATGATCGATTATTCTTCCAAATGATCGATCACTTTTTCAAATAATCGAGACTTTAGATAGCGGTTAACATGGAACCGCTATCATATCTTCACATTTAAGAGCGGTTAAGATGTTAACCGCTCTTAAAAGTGAACATATGATAGCGGTTCCACCTTAACCGCTATCTAAAGTCTCGATTATTTGAATATATTTTGATATAAAATTATATATATATATATATATATATATATATTCTAAAATATAATTTATATTAATTACTATAATATAAAATATATATTCCACAATATAACTTATTTTCATTTATATATATATTATAGAAATTAAAATAAATTATATTTTAGAATATATAATTTTTCAAATGATCGATTACTATTTCAAATGATCGATCACTTTTTCAAATAATCGAGACTTTAGATAGCGGTTAACGTGGAACCGCTATCATATGTTCACATTTAAGAGCGGTTAAGATGTAACCGCTCTTAAAAGTGAACATATGATAGCAGTTCCACCTTAACCGCTATCTAAAGTCTCGATTATTTGAATATATTTTGATGTAAAATATATATATATATATATATATATATATATATATATATATATATTATAGAAATTAAAATAAATTATTTTTTAGAATATATAATTTTTCAAATGATCGATTACTATTTCAAATGATCGATCACTTTTTCAAATAATCGAGACTTTAGATAGCGGTTAACGTGGAACCGCTATCATATGTTCACATTTAAGAGCGGTTAAGATGTTAACCGCTCGTTAAAAGTGAACATATGATAGCGGTTCCACCTTAACCGCTATCTAAAGTCTCGATTATTTGAATATATTTTGATGTAAAATTATATATATATATATATATATTCTAAAATATAATTTATATTAATTACTATAATATAAAATATATATTCCACAATATAACTTATTTTCATTTATATATATATATATATATATATATATATTATAGAAATTAAAATAAGTTATATTTTACAATATATAATTTGTCAAATGATCGATTACTTTTCCAAATGATCGATCACTATTTCAAATAATCGAGACTTTAGATAGCGGTTAACGTGGAACCGCTATCATATCTTCACATTTAAGAGCGGTTAAGATGAAACCGCTCTTAAAAGTGAACATATGATAGCGGTTCCGCGTTAACCGCTATCTAAAGTCTCGATTATTTGAATATATTTTGATGTAAAATATATATATATATATATATATATATATATATATATTCTAAAATATAATTTATATTAATTACTATAATATAAAATATATATTCCACAATATAACTTATTTTCATTTATATATATATATATATATAGAAATAAAAATAAATTATATTTTAGAATATATAATTTTTCAAATGATCGATTACTATTTCAAATGATCGATCACTTTTTCAAATAATCGAGACTTTTGATAGCGGTTAACGTGGAACCGCTATCATATGTTCACATTGAAGAGCGGTTAAGATGTAACCGCTCTTAAAAGTGAACATATGATAGCGATTCCACCTTAACCGCTATCTAAAGTCTCGATTATTTGAATATATTTTGATGTAAAATTATATATATATATATATATATTATAGAAATTAAAATAAATTATTTTTTAGAATATATAATTTTTCAAATGATCGATTACTATTTCAAATGATCGATCACTTTTTCAAATAATCGAGACTTTAGATAGCGGTTAACGTGGAACCGCTATCATATGTTCACATTTAAGAGCGGTTAAGATGTTAACCGCTCTTAAAAGTGAACATATGATAGCGGTTCCACCTTAACCGCTATCTAAAGTCTCGATTATTTGAATATATTTTGATGTAAAATTATATATATATATATATATATATATATATATATATATATTCTAAAATATAATTTATATTAATTACTATAATATAAAATATATATTCCACAATATAACTTATTTTCATTTATGTAGATATATATATATATATATATATATATATTATAGAAATTAAAATAAGTTATATTTTAGAATATATAATTTGTCAAATGATCGATTACTTTTCCAAATGATCGATCACTATTTCAAATAATCGAGACTTTAGATAGCGGTTAACGTGGAACCGCTATCATATCTTCACATTTAAGAGCGGTTAAGATGAAACCGCTCTTAAAAGTGAACATATGATAGCGGTTCCGCGTTAACCGCTATCTAAAGTCTCGATTATTTGAATATAATTTGATGTAAAATTATATATATATATATATATATATATATATATATATATATATTCTAAAATATAATTTATATTAATTACTATAATATAAAATATATATTCCACAATATAACTTATTTTCATTTATATATATATATATATATATATATATATATTATAGAAATTAAAATAAATTATATTTTAGAATATATAATTTTTCAAATGATCGATTACTATTTCAAATGATCGATCACTTTTTCAAATAATCGAGACTTTAGATAGCGGTTAACGTGGAACCGCTATCATATGTTCACATTTAAGAGCGGTTAAGATGTTAACCGCTCTTAAAAGTGAACATATGATAGCGGTTCCACCTTAACCACTATCTAAAGTCTCGATTATTTGAATATATTTTGATGTAAAATTATATATATATATATATATATATATATATATATATATATACTAAAATATAATTTATATTAATTACTATAATATCAAATATATATTCCACAATATAACTTATTTTCATTTATATAATATAATTTATATTAATTACTATAATATAAAATATATATTCCACAATATAACTTATTTTCATTTATATATATATATATATATATATATATTAGAAATTAAAATAAATTATATTTTAGAATATATAATTTTTCAAATGATCGATTATTTTTCCAAATGATCGATTACTTTTTCAAATAATCGAAACTTTAGATAGCGGTTAACGTGGAACCGCTATCATATCTTCACATTTAAGAGCGATTAAAATGTTAACCGCTCTTAAAAGTGAACATATGATAGCGGTTCCACCTTAATCGTTATCTAAAGTCTCGATTATTTGAATATATTTTGATGTAAAATTATATATATATATATATATATATATATATATATATATATTCTAAAATATAATTTATATTAATTACTATAATTTAAAATATATATTCCACAATATAACTTATTTTCATTTTTATATATATACACACACACATATATATATATATATATATATATATATATATATATTATAGAAATTAAAATAAATTATATTTTAGAATATATAATTTTTCAAATGATCGATTACTTTTCCAAATGATCGATCACTTTTTCAAATAATCGAGACTTTAGATAGCGGTTAACGTGGAACCGCTATCATATCTTCACATTTAAGAGCGGTTAAGATGCAACCGCTCTTAAAAGTGAACATATGATAGCGGTTCCGCGTTAACCGCTATCTAAAGTCTCGATTATTTGAATATATTTTGATGTAAAATTATATATATATATATATATATATATATATATATATATATATATTCTAAAATATAATTTATATTAATTACTATAATATAAAATATATATTCCACAATATAACTTATTTTCATTTATATATATATATATATATATATTATAGAAATTAAAATAAATTATATTTTAGAATATATAATTTTTCAAATGATCGATTACTTTTCCAAATGATCGATCACTTTTTCAAATAATCGAGACTTTAGATAGCGGTTAACGTGGAACCGCTATCATATCTTCACATTTAAGAGCGGTTAAGATGCAACCGCTCTTAAAAGTGAACATATGATAGCGGTTCCGCGTTAACCGCTATCTAAAGTCTCGATTATTTGAATATATTTTGATGTAAAATTATATATATATATATATATATATATATATATATATATATATTCTAAAATATAATTTATATTAATTACTATAATATAAAATATATATTCCACAATATAATTTATTTTCATTTATATATATATATATATATATATTATAGAAATAAAAATAAATTATATTTTAGAATATATAATTTTTCAAAAGATCGATTACTATTTCAAATGATCGATCACTTTTTCAAATAATCGAGACTTTAGATAGCGGTTAACGTGGAACCGCTATCATATGTTCACATTTCACTACTACAGAAAACACTTACTACGACAGCATCCAACGTCGGTTTTTATGAAGACCGACGTTGTACAAGACGCGGTGGCAAACTTGTAATTAAGAAACAATATTTAACGTCGGTTATAAAAAATCCGACGTAGTAACGGACAAATAACGTCGGTTAGATGACAGACGACGTTAAATGTTTAAATTTAACGTCGGTTATGTATAACCGACGTTGAAATCCCAAAATCAACGTCGGTTCCATGATTTACCCGACGTCGAAAGCATTATCCACGTCGGGTTTTTTAATAACCGACATTGAATGTCCTATGATACCTAGACTCCAAGGCGCGCAGTTGTTCTTCTGCTTCTTCTTCGTGCCCACATACCTCCCTCCTTCAGTCCTCACTGCCGTGCGCTGCTACCTCAGTTCGCTGTGCTCTGCTGCCTCAGTCCTCACTGCCGTGCTCTGCCCCCTCGCCGCCCCTTCGCCACCCACTCGCCGTGCTCTTACACGGCGTACCCCCGTTGTTGCCGTGTGTGTGGTAGCCCTCGTTTCCCTAAGGAAACCCCTTCTCATCAGGTTAGATTAAGTTGTATGGATGATTTACAACATGCATTTAACATAAATATGGATTATTTAGAGCATTTTCTGCGTATGAACATTAGAAAGATGATGGATGATTTTGTATGGTTTGATTTGATATAGGTTCGTTTAGGCTTTTGGAAGTTTGTTTTCGGTTTCGAAGCGGTATATACTCTTTCATGTAGATGTACACGTTTTATTTTCCCAATCTTGATGTGGGAAATGAGATGTACACGTTTTTTTTGTATTGTTTTGCTAAACCTTTTCTAATAAACCTTGAATATCTAGGCAAGCCTTTTTGTGTAGTTAGATGGATAGAACTTGGGTCAATGCAAGTCGCATGTCAGAAGAGTATGAGAATGGAGTTGACTCCTTTTTGAAATTTGCCGAACAAAATGCTCCCAAAATGAATGGAAAAATCTATTGCCCATGCGTTAATTGTGTAAATGGCAGAGTACAAGAGATGGACACAACGCGGGAACATCTTATTTGCGATGGGATGATGAAGAATTACACCGTATGGACATGGCACGGTGAAGTGGTTGATATTCCAACAGTATCACAAACTATTGAGGATGATGTAACCTACGAAGATCGAATAGAGGACATGCTTTGTGATGTGGGTCAAGAGAGCTTTCTTGAAGCACATGCATCTATATATGATACATTGAGGACCGATTCAGAGACACCTTTGTATCCCGGATGTACAACTTTCACACGGTTGTCATCTGTGTTAAGATTGGTCAATCTAAAAGCAAAATTTGGTTGGAGTGATACAAGTTTTAATGAATTACTCCAACTTTTGAAGGAGATGCTCCCAGACAATAACACCTTGTCGGACCGTATGTATGAAGCGAAGAAGATACTATGTCCGATGGGTTTAGAATATAGGAAGATACATGCTTGCCCTAATGATTGTGTGTTATACAGGAAAGAATTCTCATCTTTAGACCAATGTCCAACATGTGGTGTATCACGTTACAAAGCGAAGGATGGTGATGATTGTAGTCGGGAGAGTGGTAAAAAACGTCCTCCCGCAAAAGTTTTATGGTATCTTCCAATAATTCCAAGATTTAGGCGGTTGTACGCTCACGAAGATGCTGAAAATTTAATTTGGCATTCAAAGAGAAAAACATGTGATGGGCAAATGCGACATCCATCTGACTCTCCCCAATGGAAGAATTTTGACCGTCTATTTCCAAGTTTTGGTAGTGATGCAAGAAACCTTAGACTTGGATTAGCAACAGATGGGATGAATCCTTTTGGAAATTTAAGTAGTAACCATAGTTCATGGCCCGTTTTATTGATGATTTACAATCTTCCACCATGGTTATGCATGAAGCGCAAATATGTCATGTTGTGTATGATGATTTCAGGTCTAAGACAGCCAGGAAATGACATAGATGTGTATTTGAGTCCTTTGATAGAAGACTTAACACTATTATGGGAGGAAGGAGTAGATGCATTTGATGGGTATCAGCAGCAGAAGTTCAAGTTGCATGCAATGTTATTTTGTACCATTAATGACTTCCCTGCCTATGGAAACTTGAGTGGGTATAGTGTGAAGGGGCATTATGCTTGTCCTATTTGTGAAGAAGAGACCAGTTATATACAATTGAAACATGGAAAGAAGACAGTTTATAACAGGCACAGAAAATTTCTCCCGCATGACCATCCATACCGTAGACTGAAGAAAGCTTTTAATGGCATACAGGAGGATGAAATTGCCAGAGAACCATTGACTGGTTTAGAAGTTTACGATCGAGTGAAGAACATAAGCATTACATTTGGAAAGACCCAAAAAAGGTCTTCTGACAAGAACATGTGGAAGAAGAGATCAATTTTCTTTGATCTTCCATATTGGAGCCATTTAGAAGTACGACATTGTATTGATGTTATGCATGTGGAGAAGAATGTATGTGATAGTCTCATTGGCACATTGTTAAACATTCAAGGAAAGTCAAAGGATGGGATCAAAGCACGTCAAGACCTTTGTGAGATGGGAATACGTCCTGAATTACATCCAAGGCCTCGAAGGCAATAGAACATATCTACCACCAGCATGTCACACCTTGTCAAAGAAGGAGAAACGTAGTTTATGTCATTGTCTTGCAAGTATTAAAGTGCCACAAGGATACTCTTCAAATATTAAGAGTCTTGTATCCATGAAAGATCTGAAGTTAATTGGATTAAAGTCCCATGATTGTCATGTTTTGATGCAACAGTTGTTACCCGTGGCTATACGTAACATATTGCCTAAGAATGTTAGACATGCCATTATGCGACTATGTTTTTTCTTCAATTCTATTTGTGCCAAGGTTATCGATGAAAAATCACTAGATGAGTTGGAAAATGAGGCTACGGTTGTGCTATGTCAATTGGAGATGTATTTTCCTCCATCATTCTTTGATATAATGATTCACTTAATAGTTCATGTTGTGAGGGAGATACGAATTTGTGGGCCGGTTTATTTGAGGTGGATGTACCCAATTGAGCGATACATGAAGATCTTCATGTTAGAAAAGTAGTTTTAGATCAAGAGGGGGGGTGAATTGATCTTTGAAAGTTTTTCGCAATTC
This sequence comes from Sphenostylis stenocarpa, assembly GCA_963425845.1. Classification (NCBI taxonomy): domain Eukaryota; kingdom Viridiplantae; phylum Streptophyta; class Magnoliopsida; order Fabales; family Fabaceae; genus Sphenostylis; species Sphenostylis stenocarpa. Next base: position 19,312,823 of record OY731402.1, on the reverse strand, counting down.
ACAGATTATCTAATTCGAAAATTAAGTTTACTAATCTATTCTTGAATCTCAAAGCAATCAATTAAAATAAGCGCAGCAACTGAATTTAAAGAGAGAAAGGTTAAGAAAGATTTCACCGGTATTTTATACTGGTTCACCCAATACCAGGGCTACGTCCAGTCTCCAGCCAAATTCCAGCTGGGTTCCACTAGATTAAATGTTTTACAGATTCAACAATCTTACACCTAATCTATCACAAGAACCAAATTCCAGTTCCTGCACTTAACCTCTCCACCAAGAACCAAATTCCAGCTCTTGATAACCTCTGCAACCAAATTCCAGCTGCAGAGAAACCAGTACCCAAATTCCGGGCACCACACACAAGAACTTTTTTGAAATGAAGTTAAGAATTTTTCTGGTACCCTTTATAGTTACTGGGTCCTGATCAGGTTATTTGAAATGAATTGATTTTTGAAACCCACTTCATTCTACCTTTGGGTACGGCATATTTCTTAATTCTGCAATATTTAACAGAGTGCCCTTTTTTCATACAGTAAAAACATTTAATATATGGAGATGAAACTGCTTTACTATATGCAAAATAATTTTTGAATGCTCTGGTTTTCTTTCCAATAGATGGTGTAAAACCTATGCCACCACGTTCAATAACTAATTTCTGGGAATTAAGTATCCTATCAAGATTAGTCTTTCCTTGTGCTAATTTAGATGCAGTTGTTACCAAGTAAGATACTTGTTTTTGTAACTCAGGACATTTTTTGCAATCTTTAACATTACATATGCAATCAGAATTATTATCTAATTCTACATTTTCATTCTTGGTTTCTTCATCAACTATTTTCTTTTCAAGAATAATGATCTTGTTTTCTAATAACCTATTCATGCTTTTCAATTTTTTGTTTTCAGTTTCTAGTTTCTTTGCTACTGCATGTATTTCGAAGAAAGCATCTTGTAATGAGCTATAATTCATAGATTCAGAACTTACACTGGTATTTGATGATTCTGAGTTGACCATTAAGCATATTTCTGGTGCTTCTTCATAGGTCTTTTCAAGGATCTTCCACATTTGTGCAGCAGTTTGACAATGTGCAATCCTGAAAAAATCATTTCTGTTAAGAGCGGATGATATGATATTTTTGGCAATACAATCATCTTGGATTCTGTTAACCATATCAGTTTCTTGTTCAATAACATTCCAAACATTTATACTAACAGATTCAATAAAGATCTTCATCCTCATTTTCCAAAATAGATAATCTGTTCCACAAAACAGTGGAGGTCTATCAATACAAGCTCCCTCAGAAAATTTGTTTCCAGCCATGGATCGAAGAGCTTGAATAACTTTCAAGCACCTCGCTCTGATGCCAATTGTTAGAAAAGTAGTTTTAGATCAAGAGGGGGGGTGAATTGATCTTTGAAAGTTTTTCGCAATTCACAGATTATCTAATTCGAAAATTAAGTTTACTAATCTATTCTTGAATCTCAAAGCAATCAATTAAAATAAGCGCAGCAACTGAATTTAAAGAGAGAAAGGTTAAGAAAGATTTCACCGGTATTTTATACTGGTTCACCCAATACCAGGGCTACGTCCAGTCTCCAGCCAAATTCCAGCTGGGTTCCACTAGATTAAATGTTTTACAGATTCAACAATCTTACACCTAATCTATCACAAGAACCAAATTCCAGTTCCTCGCACTTAACCTCTCCACCAAGAACCAAATTCCAGCTCTTGATAACCTCTCGCAACCAAATTCCAACTGCAGAGAAACCAAGTACCCAAATTCCAGGCACCACACACAAGAACCAAATTCCAGCTCTCAGTACTCAACCTCTTACCAAGAACCAAATTCCAGCTTCTTGATAACTTCTACAACCAACTTCCAACTAGCAGAGAAACTTGTGCCCAAATTCCAGTGCACAACACAATACAAAAGAATGAAAAAGAATTGACAAAGAAGAAACTAGAAAGCTCAAACCAGCTTTATCCAAATCTGAGCAGAGTTTCTTCTTCAAAAGAATGCAAGTTGCCTCAAGAAAGATTTTCAAAATAACTAAGAAAACTGTTGCGAATCTTTCTTGAAAAAGGTGCTAACGTTGCTTGATTGATTGCTTTAGAATATGTAAAAACCGATGTGTAATCTGTGTTTAAAAAAGTTCAAGCAACTCGATTTTAAAGAGTATTTTCAAAACTCGCTGCATTAATTAATCTGTTGAAAGTTTGTTTTAATCGTTGAAATAGCCGTTTCAATCTGTTAAAAGTCCTTTCAATCCATTAATGCGTTCTTGATTCTTTAACAGAATTGTTTTAGCTGATACTGCAACGGTTATATCAATTAAAACACTTTTCAAAAAATCTTCTAATTTAATTCAATCGATTGTTTCGTGTTTTAATCGATTGATATACTGCAAAACTTTCTTATAAAACTTTTCAAGTTATTTTAACTGATAAAAAGAAGTTTTAATCGATTAAAACTTAGTACAAAATTTTTCCAAGTTGTTTTAATCGGTTGAAACGCGTTTTAATCGATTGAAATTCTGTACAAAAATTTTCCAAGTTATTTTAATAGGTTGAAACGCGTTTTAATCGATTGAAATTCTGTACAAAAATTTTTCAAGTTGTTTTAATCGATTGAAATGCGTTTTAATCGATTGAAACAGATCTGATCGGTCATAATTCAATTCTGATCGATCATAACCAACTCTGATCGGTCATAACTGCATTCTGATCGATCATTCTGACCCTTTAAGTGATTTTAATCGATTGAAACGTGTTTTAATCGATTGAAATAAGTTCTGATCGCTCATATTTAAAATCTGATCGGTCATAATGGGTTCTAAAGGGTTTTAATCGATTGAAAGCAATTTGTATCGATTAAAATACTGTAAAATTACTTCTTTGAACATTCTAAGAGATTTTAATCGGTTCTTTCAAAACTATATCAGTTAAAAACATTATTAAGAAAGCTTTTGTCACAATGCTTTGTTTTTAATTTGTTTAAAACGATTTTTGAGGCATTTTGCAAAATCATTTAAGAGAAGAAACTTCATGCAGCAGAAAAGATAAAGTGGTTTTACCTAAGCCTTCTGTAGACACACTAAATCTTCTAACTCTATTATCTGAGTGACTTGTTGACCGTTGCAATGTTGACTTTAAACTCCATCTTTGACTTCATCAAATCAATGAGATCTTTGCCAAAGTATTTCACTAAGATCTTCATCACTTTCACTTCAAAGGGTATTCTAAAAATCCATACAGACCTGAAGCTTCAATTGTTGAGCGGTATATTGCAGAAGAAGCCATAGAATTTTGTTCAGATTACTTGGCAAGAGTCGTACCTGTGGGTGTACCTAGAAATCGTCATGATGATAGGCTAAATGGTAAGGGAACTCGTGGTATTAGAATTCAAACAAAAGATCATGTAGAGTTGACCACCGCCCACTTGTATATTTTGAACAATACAGAAGAGGTTATTCCTTACATAGATGCGCATAAAGCAATGTTAAAGGACCTAAACCCCAAAATGGGTGAAAGGTGGTTGATGAAAGAGCATAACAACAACTTTATCAATTGGTTTCAAAGCAACATATTTTCAAGTGACAATGCCTCTGATACACTGAAATGGCTAGCACATGAGCCTAGATATAATGTTATAACTTGGCAAGGGTATGACATTAACAAATACTCATTCTATACGAAGGCACAAGATGACAAAAGTACAGTCCAGAATAGTGGAGTATCTATTGAGGCAACATCTATGCACTTTTCTAGTGCAAAGGACAAAAACCCCATCATGGCATCAATTAGTTACTTTGGAGTCATTGAGGAGATTTGGGAGGTCGACTATACTAAATTCAAAGTGCCTTTATTTAAATGTAAATGGGTTGATAGCAATACTGGTGTCCAAAGAGACCAAATGGGATTTACTTTGATTGATATAAACAAGATTGGTCATAAGGAAGAACCCTTCATAATGGCATACCAGGCAAAACAAGTGTTTTATGTCACTGATCCATCAAATGATAGGTGGTCAGTTGTCCTCAAAGGAAAAATGATTGATGTCACAAATGAGAATGGAGAAGAATTAGATGATTTTATTAACATTCAAAATTCACCACGGTTGCCTATTTTTTTAACATCTCCTCCACCATCTCCACCATCTCCACCACCATCTCCTCAGGCATCTGGAAAGACATTTTCCAGTAAGAGGAGTCGACAATCTACACGGTTGAAAGGCTTGACCGTTAGACACATATCTGGCCAGAAGTTATCTGTGTCTGTTGATCCTAGGACTGGCAAGGTGTCAGGTCCCTTTAGTACCCAATTTAGTAGCTACTTGGGTACACTAGCTAGAGAGAAGGTATTTATTCTATTTCAAAGTTAATTTCATTTCAAATATATTGTTGATACTTATGTTGTTTATGTTGTGTAGATATCTATTCTCCATCCTACTTGGGATCATGTGGAGGAAACTGTGAAGAACTTGTTATGGCAAGATCTTCTTGTAAGTATGTGTATTTAGTTGTTTATATTGTTTATACATTATTATCAATTGGTTAACTAAAACTTGTTTGCTACTGTAGGAACACTTTGATATAGTCAATTCTGAGGATGTGAGGAGGAAGATAATGATAGCCATAGCAAAAATGTGGAGACAGCTCAAGTCCACATTGACCACTAAATGGGTGTATGCCGAGGACAAAGTTAGGAAGGGATTAACCCCTTGCCAAAGATATGGCATAGATGAGGACACTTGGAAGAAGTTTGTACATAGTAGGACCGGTTCGAGTGGGAGGTAATGTTAATTGCTTAATTGACTTGAACATTTTATAATGAGTTGTGTATCTAATATTGTGTTCAATTATGTTGCAGGAAAGAAGACAAAAAGCAAAAGACATTCGGAGCAAGAATGTCGCCCCCACCTTCTGTCTCGTGGTGGGTACGACCTATTGACAAAGAAGATGATGGAGGAGAAGATGAGACTTCGACAGTCGGAGTTAGCCTCTTCCGGTTTAAGCGAAGAGCAGATTCCTCCACCATCTCCTCCAAAACGTCACCGAAGTGGAAGAGGGCTCGTACAAAGCCTTCTGGTGACATGACATCGCAGGAAGCCCGAGAAATTGCTGCTCGGATTGTAAGTAAAAGAAGTTAATTTACTTTGAATTAGTTATATGTAACTTGTTCATTAATAAAATTAACTTTTATAATGTAGGATGCCTTGGAGGAGCAGTGTACACAGGGAACTTTCATCCCTTCCGGTCGTCAGGATATCTTGACCACTGCTATTGGACGACCGTAACATCCAGGTCGTGTTCGAGCTGTTGGCCAAGGTGTGGGTGTCCGACAGTATTTTGGACCACCATCACAGGATATCCGCACCTCCACATCCCCGAGCCAAGAAGATATTGTTGCCTTGGAGATGGCTCTTACGGAGAAATTGACACCAGCCATCGTGGCAAAATTGGAGGAAGAGTTGACTCCCGCCATCGCCGCACGACTTGAGGAGACCATCATCGCACGTGTGCAGGAGCAGTTCTCGCGTATGACCTCCATGGGTACTTCATTTGCCGATGCTCATCCTCCATCGAGTGCATTTTCAACCACAAATTGGTACTTGACTTATGTTTCTAAAATCTTAGTCCTTATTGGAATTTACTCGTATTTGTAGGTCCAAGAGTTAGCACAAAGGGTAGTTGTGCTGAAGCCACTATCGAGGTCACACTCGAGGTGGCATCTATTCATCCCGAATCCACAAAGGATGATCGATATGGCTTGTGGGTTGAGGTAGATGAAGGTCTAAGGCTAGTGGCCCATGGATCAGTTCATGAAGGGGCTTCAACCATCCACAATGTGTCTTTGGATCCTAACTTGGTCAAATTAGTGGTTGAAAAGGTGGTTGACGCTGCGGCTAGTGTCCCTATCCCCACTGAAGAGGTGCAGACAGTGGGCCAAGCCCTTCAGACCTTCATTACTTGGCCCCGACATTTAGTTAGGTCAATCATGGCAAAGGTATGTATATGTATGGTTATAATACATCTAACACATAAATAAATTGATTTATTGTTTATGATTATATTTTATAAAATATGTAGGATGTTCGGCGACCAAAAGATTTGGGTAAAGCTATTGCCACTCCTTCGCATCTAAGGAGAAGACACCAGTTGTGGAGACTTCTCCAAATCCAATTTTTGATCTCTTGTCTCTTTCCCCACAATTGTATCTGCAGTCATTCCAAGTTCCATGGGATTGTACATTATTTGGGATGGCTTCTAGCAATATCCCCCTATACATTTCCCACACCGATGCCCTGGAGATTGGGATGGGCAATCAATGTCTAAATATAGCTATTTTACAATTTTGGACATTGTAAGTTCATATCTTTCATGACTCTTTTCATTTTAGTAAATATATAAGCTATAAGTTCACTTAAATTGGCATATTTTAGGATGATGCACGAAATGATAGTGGAGCAGGGCATTGGTCATGTGTATGGATTCTTCGAGCCTCAATCCATACAAAAGTCTCGGGAATAAGCGTGATCAAATTCTCGCTACATGCAGAATTGGATGACTGCTTCTAAAAGAGATATTTACCTTGGAGCATACCATCATTCGTAAGTTATCCCAGCCTCTTCTGGTTTTACACAAGTTTTTTTATGAGATTCTAATCATGTGTATATACGTAAACCACTGCAGCCTATTAGTTATTTGTCCAAAGCAGTAATCTTGTGTGTTGGTTCTCGCTCATTGGGAAGAAAACCCGACATGGAGCTAAAAAATATTGTAAACGAGTAAGTATTTATTATATTATGTCTAAACATCTTGATTATTCTATTTCTAAGCCCCTTCTTTTCAATATATAGTGCTTTAAAGGTTTGTAGTACATTAGATGGAAAACACACAAGTAAAAGCACAGCTCCAAATTGGAATTTTATCAAAGTAAGTAGCCTTTATATATATTATACTATCTATTAATTTACGTTCAAATTTAATAGTTATTTTTAACATATTTAGTCATTTTTAGTGTAACAAACAAAATGGAGGCTACGAGTGCGGCTACTATGTAATGTATTGGATGTGACTCATCATTTTTGGTAGCATTCAGGATAGTTGGAATGAGGTAAGTTGACATTTGCTATTATATTCAATTCCTTTATTTTTATTACTTAGGGTTTACCATTCTATTATTGTGAACTTCTTACAGGCATTTAAAGATATAGAACCTTTGCCTATGGATACTATAGACATGGTTAGAAACAAATGGGCAGAAAAGTTTGTACAAGTAGTTAGGAATAGGATTGATTGATAATTTTTTGTGTAATTATGTACATAATTTGGCTGATTTTCACATATATATATCTATATATATATCATTTTATATATACTGTCTGGTGAAATAAATATACTGTCTGGACTGAGATTATATCAGGTCGTGTAAGGTGGCACAAAAACAGACCAACTTTTTTTAAAAAAAAAAAGGATATTCTACGTCGGTTATTGCATTAACCGACGTTGTAACGAATATACAACGTCGGTTATGGCATTAAACGACGTAGTATATTCGTTACAACGTCGATTAATGCAATAACCGACGTTGTATATATAACTTTCAACGTCGGTTAGGTGAATAACCGACGTAGAATTTACTCATTTCTACGACGGACATTTGCTTAACCGACGTAGATCTCTAACACTTTCAACGTCGGGTATTCTGAACCGACGTAGAATCCTTTGACATTCAACGACGTCTGATTCAACGACGTCATTGGAACCGACGTTGAATGCCTTCTACACCCGACGTTGAATGCTCATTCTGTAGTAGTGTTTAAGAACGGTTAAGATGTTAACCGCTCTTAAAAGTGAACATATGATAGCGGTTCCACCTTAACCGCAATCTAAAGTCTCGATTATTTGAATATATTTTGATGTAAAATTATATATATATATATATATATATATATATATATATTCTAAAATATAATTTATATTAATTACTATAATATAAAATATATATTCCACAATATAACTTATTTTCATTTATATATATATATATATATATATATATATATATATAGAAATTAAAATAAATTATATTTTAGAATATATAATTTTTCAAAGGATCGATTATTTTTCCAAATGATCAATCACTTTTTCAAATAATCGAGACTTTAGATAGCGGTTAACGTGGAACCGCTATCATATCTTCACATTTAAGAGCGGTTAAAATGTTAACCGCTCTTAAAAGTGAACATATGATAGCGGTTCCACCTTAACCGCTATCTAAAGTCTCGATTATTTGAATATATTTTGATGTAAAATTATATATATATATATATATATATATATATATATTTCTAAAATATAATTTATATTAATTACTATAATATAAAATATATATTCCACAATATAACTTATTTTCATTTATATATGTATATATATATATATATATATATTATAGAAATTAAAATAAATTATATTTTAGAATATATAATTTTTCAAATGATCGATTACTTTTCCAAATGATCGATCACTTTTTCAAATAATCGAGACTTTAGATAGCGGTTAACGTGGAACCGCTATCATATCTTCACATTTAAGAGCGGTTAAGATGTTAACCGCTCTTAAAAGTGAACATATGATAGCGGTTCCACCTTAACCGCTATCTAAAGTCTCGATTATTTGAATATATTTTGATGTAAAATTATATATATATATATATATATATATATTCTAAAATATAATTTATATTAATTACTATAATATAAAATATATATTCCACAATATAACTTATTTTCATTTATATATATATATATATTATAGAAATTAAAATAAATTATATTTTAGAATATATAATTTTTCAAATGATCGATTACTTTTCCAAATGATCGATCACTTTTTCAAATAATCGAGACTTTAGATAGCGGTTAACGTGGAACCGCTATCATATCTTCACATTTAAGAGCGGTTAAGATGCAACCGCTCTTAAAAGTGAACATATGATAGCGATTCCACCTTAACCGCTATCTAAAGTCTCGATTATTTGAATATATTTTGATGTAAAATTATATATATATATATATATATATATTCTAAAATATAATTTATATTAATTACTATAATATAAAATATATATTCCACAATATAACTTATTTTCATTTATATATATATTATAGAAATTAAAATAAATTATATTTTAGAATATATAATTTTTCAAATGATCGATTACTATTTCAAATGATCGATCACTTTTTCAAATAATCGAGACTTTAGATAGCGGTTAACGTGGAACCGCTATCATATGTTCAGCATTTAAAAGTGAACATATGATAGCGATTCACTTAACCGCTATCTAAAGTCTCGATTATTTGAATATATTTTGATGTAACATATATATATATATATATATATATCTAAAATATAATTTATATTAATTACTATAATATAAAATATATATTCCATAATATAAATTATTATATATATATATATATATATATTATAGAAATTAAAATAAATTATATTTTAGAATATATAATTTTTCAAATGATCGATTACTTTTTCAAATGATCGATCACTTTTTCAAATAATCGAGACTTTAGATAGCGGTTAACGTGGAACCGCTATCATATCTTCACATTTAAGAGCGTTAAAATGTTAACCGCTCTTAAAAGTGAACATATGATAGCGGTTCCACCTTAACCGCTATCTAAAGTCTCGATTATTTGAATATATTTTGATGTAAAATTATATATATATATATATATATATATATATATATATATATATTCTAAAATATAATTTATATTAATTACTATAATATAAAATATATATTCCACAATATAACTTATTTTCATATATATATATATATATATATATATATATATATATATAGAAATTAAAATAAATTATATTTTAGAATATATAATTTTTCAAATGATCGATTACTTTTCCAAATGATCGATCACTTTTTCAAATAATCGAGACTTTAGATAGCGGTTAACGTGGAACCGCTATCATATCTTCACATTTAAGAGCGGTTAAAATGTTAACCGCTCTTAAAAGTGAACATATGATAGTGGTTCCACGTTAACCGCTATCTAAAGTCTCGATTATTTGAATATATTTTGATGTAAAATTATATATATATATATATATATATATATATATATATTCTAAAATATAATTTATATTAATTACTATAATATAAAATATATATTCCACAATATAACTTATTTTCATTATATATATATATTATAGAAATTAAAATAAATTATATTTTAGAATATATAATTTTTCAAATGATCGATTACTATTTCAAATGATCGATCACTTTTTCAAATAATCGAGACTTTAGATAGCGGTTAACGTGGAACCGCTTATCATATCTTCACATTTAAGAGCGGTTAAGATGCTAATCGCTCTTAAAAGTGAACATATGATAGCGGTTCCACCTTAACCGCTATCTAAAGTCTCGATTATTTGAATATATTTTGATGTAATATTATATATATATATATATATATATATATATATATATATTCTAAAATATAATTTATATTAATTACTATAATATAAAATATATATTCCACAATATAACTTATTTTCATTTATTATATATATATATATATATATTATAGAAATTAAAATAAATTATATTTTAGAATATATAATTTTTCAAATGATCGATTAATTTTCCAAATGATCGATCACTTTTTCAAATAATCGAGACTTTAGATAGCGGTTAACGTGGAACCGCTATCATATCTTCACATTTAAGAGCGGTTAAGATGCTAACCGCTCTTAAAAGTGAACATATGATAGCGGTTCCACGTTAACCGCTATCTAAAGTCTCGATTATTTGAATATATTTTGATGTAAAATTATATATATATATATATATATATATATATTCTAAAATATAATTTATATTAATTACTATAATATAAAATATATATTCCACAATATAACTTATTTTCATTTATATATATATATTATAGAAATTAAAATAAATTATATTTTAGAATATATAATTTTTCAAATGATCGATTACTATTTCAAATGATCGATCACTTTTTCAAATAATCGAGATTTTAGATAGCGGTTAACGTGGAACCGCTATCATATGTTCACATTTAAGAGCGGTTAAGATGTTAACCGCTCTTAAAAGTGAACATATGATAGCGGTTCCACCTTAACCGCTATCTAAAGTCTCGATTATTTGAATATATTTTGATGTAAAATTATATATATATATATATATATATATATAATGAAAATAAGTTATATTGTGGAATATATATTTTATATTATAGTTATATAATATAAATTATATTTTAGAATATATATTTATATATATATATATATATATTATAGAAATTAAAATAAATTATATTTTAGAATATATAATTTTTCAAATGATCGATTATTTTTCCAAATGATCGATCACTTTTTCAAATAATCGAGACTTTAGATAGCAGTTAACGTGGAACCGCTATCATATCTTCACATTTAAGAGCGGTTAAAATGTTAACCGCTCTTAAAAGTGAACATATGATAGCGGTTCCACCTTAACCGCTATCTAAAGTCTCGATTATTTGAATATATTTTGATGTAAAATATATATATATATATATATATATATATATATATATATATATATATTATAGAAATTAAAATAAATTATATTTTAGAATATATAATTTTTCAAATGATCGATTACTTTTCCAAATGATCGATCACTTTTTCAAATAATCGAGACTTTAGATAGCGGTTAACGTGGAACCGCTATCATATATTCACATTTAAGAGCGGTTAAGATGCTAACCGCTCTTAAAAGTGAACATATGATAGCGGTTCCACGTTAACCGCTATCTAAAGTCTCGATTATTTGAATATATTTTGATGTAAAATTATATATATATATATATATATATATATATATATATATCTAAAATATAATTTATATTAATTACTATAATATAAATATATATATTCCACAATATAACTTATTTTCATTTATATATATATATATAGAAATTAAAATAAATTATATTTTAGAATATATAATTTTTCAAATGATCGATTACTATTTCGAAATGATCGATCACTTTTTCAAATAATCGAGACTTTAGATAGCGGTTAACGCGAACCGCTATCATATCTTCACATTTAAGAGTCTTAAGATGTAACCGCTCTTAAAGTGAACATATGATAGCTTCACCTAACCGCTATCTAAAGTCTCGATTATTTGAATATATTTTGATATAATATATATATATATATATATATATATTCTAAAATATAATTTATATTAATTACTATAATATAAAATATATATTCCACAATATAACTTATTTTCATTTATATATATATTATAGAAATTAAAATAAATTATATTTTAGAATATATAATTTTTCAAATGATCGATTACTATTTCAAATGATCGATCACTTTTTCAAATAATCGAGACTTTAGATAGCGGTTAACGTGGAACCGCTATCATATCTTCACATTTAAGAGCGGTTAAAATGTTAACCGCTCTTACAAGTGAATATATGATAGCGGTTCCACCTTCACCGCTATCTAAAGTCTCGATTATTTGAATATATTTTGATGTAAAATTATATATATATATATATATATATATATATATATTCTAAAATATAATTTATATTAATTACTATAATATAAAATATATATTCCACAATATAACTTATTTTCATTTATATATATATATATATATATATATATATATATATTATAGAAATTAAAATAAATTACATTTTAGAATATATAATTTTTCAAATGATCGATTATCTTTTCCAAATGATCGATCACTTTTTCAAATAATCGAGACTTTAGATAGCGGTTAACGTGGAACCGCTATCATATCTTCACATTTAAGAGCGGTTAAGATGTTAACCGCTCTTAAAAGTGAACATATGATAGCGGTTCCACCTTAACAGCTATCTAAAGTCTCGATTATTTGAATATATTTTGATGTAAAATTATATATATATATATATATTCTAAAATATAATTTATATTAATTACTATAATATAAAATATATATTCCACAAAATAACTTATTTTCATTTATATATATATATATATGTATATATATATATATAAATTATAGAAATTAAAATAAATTATATTTTAGAATATATAATTTTTCAAAAGATCAATTACTTTTCCAAATGATCGATCACTTTTTCAAATAATCAAGACTTTAGATAGCGGTTAACGTGGAACCGCTATCATATGTTCACATATAAGAGCGGTTAAGATGTTAACTGCTCTTAAAAGTGAACATATGATAGCTGTTCCACCTTAACCGCTATCTAAAGTCTCGATTATTTGCATATATTTTGATGTAAAATTATATACATATATATATATATATATATATATTCTAAAATATAATTTATATTAATTACTATAATATAAAATATATATTCCACAATATAACTTATTTTCATTTATATATATATATATTATAGAAATTAAAATAAATTATATTGTAGAATATATAATTTTTCAAATGATCGATTACTATTTCAAATGATCGATCACTTTTTCAAATAATCGAGACTTTAGATAGAGGTTAACGTGGAACCGCTATCATATCTTCACATTTAAGAGCGGTTAAAATGTTAACCGCTCTTATAAGTGAATATATGATAGCGGTTCCACCTTAACCGCTATCTAAAGTCTCGATTATTTGAATATATTTTGATGTAAAATTATATATATATATATATATATATATATATATATATATATATATTCTAAAATATAATTTATATTAATTACTATAATATAAAATATATATTCCACAATATAACTTATTTTTATTTATATATATATATATATATTATAGAAATTAAGATAAATTATATTTTAGAATATATAATTTTTCAAATGATCGATTACTATGTCAAATGATCGATCACTTTTTCAAATAATCGAGACTTTAGATAGCGGTTAACGTGGAACCGCTATCATATGTTCACATTTAAGAGCGGTTAAGATGGTAACCGCTCTTAAAAGTGAACATATGATAGCGGTTCCACCTTAAACGCTATCTAAAGTCTCAATTTTGAATATATTTTGATATAAATTATATATATATATATATATATATATATATATATATATTCTAAAATATAATTTATATTAATTACTATAATATAAAATATATATTCCACAATATAACTTATTTTCATTTATATATATATATATATATATATATATATATATATATTATAGAAATTAAAATAAATTATATTTTAGAATATATAATTTTACAAATGATCGATTACTTTTCCAAATGATCGATCACTTTTTCAAATAAATGAGACTTTAGATAGCGGTTAACGTGGATCCGCTATCATATCTTCATATTTAAGAACGGTTAAAAATGCAACCGCTCTTAAAAGTGAACATATGATAGCGGTTCCACGTTAACCGCTATCTAAAGTCTCGATTATTTGAATATATTTTCATGTAAAATTATATATATACACACATATATATATATATATATATATATATATATATATATATATATATATATATTCTAAAATATAATTTATATTATTTAGATTTAAGAGCGGTTAAGATGTTAACCGCTCTTAAAAGTGAACATATGATAGCAGTTCCACCTTAACCGCTATCTAAAGTCTCGATTATTTGAATATATTTTGATGTAAAATTATATATATATGTGTATATATATATATATATATATATATATATATATATATATATATATTCTAAAATATAATTTATATTAATTACTATAATATAAAATATATATTCCACAATTTAACTTATTTTCATTTATATATATATATATATATTTATAGAAATTAAAATAAATTATATTTTAGAATATTTAATTTTTCAAAAGATCGATTATTTTTCCAAATGATCGATCACTTTTTCAAATAATCGAGACTTTAGATAGCGGTTAACGTGGAACCGCTATCATATCTTCACATTTAAGAGCGGTTAAAATGTTAACCAATCTTAAAAGTGAACATATGATAACGGTTCCACCTTAACCGCTATCTAAAGTCTCGATTGTTTGAATATATTTTGATGTAAAATTATATATATATATATATATTCTAAAATATAATTTATATTAATTACTATAATATAAAATATATATTCCACAATATAACTTATTTTCATTTATATATATATATATATATATATATTATAGAAATTAAAATAAATTATACTTTAGAATATATAATTTTTTAAATGATCGATCACTTTTTCAAATAATCGATAATTTAGATAGCGGTTAACATGGAACCGCTATCATATGTTCACATTTAAGAGCGGTTAAGATGTTAAACACTCTTAAAAGTGAACATATGATAGTGGTTCCACCTTAACCGCTATGTAAAGTCTCGATTATTTGAATATATTTTGATGTAAAATTATATATATATATATATATACTCTAAAATATAATTTATATTAATTACTATAATATAAAATATATATTCCACAATATAACTTATTTTCATTTATATATATATTATAGAAATTAAAATAAATTATATTTCAGAATATAATATTTTTCAAATGATCGATTACTATTTCAAATGATCAATCACTTTTTCAAATAATCGAGACTTTAGATAGCGGTTAACGTGGAACCGCTATCATATGCTCACATTTAAGAGCGGTTAAGATGTTAACCGCTCTTAAAAGTGAACATATGATAGCGGTTCCACCTTAACCGCTATCTAAAGTCTCGATTATTTGAATATATTTTGATGTAAAATTATATATATATATATATATATATATAAATATTCTAAAATATAATTTATATTAATTACTATAATACAAAATATATATTCCACAATATAACTTATTTTCATTGATATATATATATATATATATATATATATTATAGAAATTAAAATAAATTATATTTGAGAATATATAATTTTTCAAATGATCGATTACATTTCCAAATGATCGATCACTTTTTCAAATAATCGAGACTTTATATAGCGGTTAACGTGGAACCGCTTATCATATCTTCACATTTAAGAGCGGTTAAGATGCTAACGACTCTTAAAAGTGAACATATGATAGCGGTTCCGCGTTAACCGCTATCTAAAGTCTCAATTATTTGAATATATTTTGATGTAAAATTATATATATATATATATATATATATATATATATATATATATCTAAAATATAATTTATATTAATTACTATAATATAAAATATATATTCCACAATATAACTTATTTTCATTTATATATATATTATAGATATTAAAATATATTATATTTTAGAATATATAATTTTTCAAATGATCGATTACTTTTCCAAATGATCGATCACTTTTTCAAATAATCGAGACTTTAGATAGCGGTTAACGTGGAGCCGCTTATCATATCTTCACATTTAAGAGCGGTTAAGATGCAACCGCTCTTAAAAGTGAACATATGATAGGGGTTCCGCGTTAACCGCTATCTAAAGTCTCGATTATTTGAATATATTTTGATGTAAAATTACATATATATATATATATATATATATATATATATATTCTAAAATATAATTTATATTAATTACTATTATATAAAATATATATTCCACAATATAACTTATTTTCATTTTTATATATATATTATAGAAATTAAAATAAATTATATTTTAGAATATATAATTTTTCAAATGATCGATTACTATTTCAAATGATTGATTACTTTTTCAAATAATCGAGACTTTAGATAGCGGTTAACGTGGAAACGCTATCATATGTTCACATTTAAGAGCGGTTAAGATGTTAACCGCTCTTAAAAGTGAACATATGATAGCGGTTCCACCTTAACCGCTATCTAAAGTCTCGATTATTTGAATATATTTTGATGTAAAATTATATACATATATATATATATATATATATATTCTAAAATATAATTTATATTAATTACTATAATATAATATATATATATATATATATATATATATTATAGAAATTAAAATAAATTATATTTTAGAATATATAATTTTTCAAATGATCGATAATTTTTCCAAATGATCGATCACTTTTTCGAATAATCGAGACTTTAGATAGCGGTTAACGTGGAACCGCTATCATATCTTCACATTTAAGAGCGGTTAAAATGTTAACCGCTCTTAAAAGTGAACATATGATAGCGGTTCCACCTTAACCGCTATCTAAAGTCTCGATTATTTGAATATATTTTGATGTAAAATTATATATATATATATATATATATATATATATATATATATGAAATATATATTTATATTATAGTAATATATATATAAATTATATAATTAATATAAATTATATTTTATATATATATATATATATATATATATTATAGAAATTAAAATAAATTATATTTTAGAATATATAATTTTTCAAATGATCGATTACTTTTCCAAATGATCGATCACTTTTTCAATTAATCGAGACTTTAGATAGCGGTTAACGTGGAATCGCTATCATATATTCACATTTAAGAGCGGTTAAGATGTTAACCGCTCTTAAAAGTGAACGTATGATAGCGGTTCCACCTTAACCGCTATCTAAAGTCTCGATTATTTGAATATATTTTGATGTAAAATTATATATATATATATATATATATATATATATATATATATAGTCTAAAATATAATTTATATTAATTACTATAATATAAAATATATATTCCACAATATAACTTATTTTCATTTTTATATATATATATATATATTATAGAAATTAAAATAAATTATATTTTAGAATATATAATTTTTCAAATGATCGATTACTTTTCCAAATGATCGATCACTTTTTCAAATAATCGAGACTTTAGATAGCGGTTAACGTGGTGTTACTGCGAGCCAAGTTAATGCTTCTTTGAAAGAGGGAGCGCAGTTATGTATGGTGTTACTCTCTCTAAAAGGAGAAAAAGAATTTAGAATAGAGAATCTGCCTATTGTGTGTGACTACCCTGAAGTATTTCCGGATGATATTCCTGGATTACCACCAGAACGAGAAGTTGAATTTGCAATAGATTTGATCCCTGGAGTCGGACCTATTTCAATAGCTCCATATAGAATGTCACCATTGGAATTATCGAATTGAAGAAGCAGTTAGAAGAGATGTTGGAAAAGCAGCTTGTGAGACCAAGCGTTTCTCCTTGGGGTGCTCCAATGCTGTTGGTGAAGAAGAAAGATGGAACAATGAGATTGTGTGTGGATTATCGTCAACTAAATAAGGTTACAATCAAGAATAAGTATCCGTTACCAAGAATTGATGATTTGATGGATCATCCGAGAGGTGCAACTATATTTTCCAAGATTGATTTGAAGTCGGGATATCATCGGATTAGGGTTAAGCCAGAGGACATACCGAAGACTGCTTTCAGGACCCGATATGGACACTATGAATATTTGGTTATGCCATTTGGTGTGACTAATGCTACTGCGATATTCATGGATTACATGAATAGGATCTTTCATCCATATTTGGATAAGTTTGTGGTAGTATTCATTGATGACATTTTGATTTATTCTAAGACTAAGGAAGAACATGCAGAACATCTCCAAGCAGTGTTGGAAGTTTTGAAGGAGAAACAGTTGTATGCTAAGTTGGAAAAGTGTGAGTTTTGGTTGGAGAAGGTCAGTTATTTAGGTCATGTGATTAATAAAGATGGCATTTCTGTAGATCCGATGAAAGTGGAAACTGTATTGCAATGGGAAAGACTAAAGAGTATTACTGAGATTCGTAGCTTTTTGGGTCTAGCTGGTTATTATAGGAGATTCATTGAGGGATTCTCAAAGATAACCTTACCTTTGACCAAGTTGACTCGTAAAGGACAACCCTTTGTATGGACGAGTCAGTGTGAGGAGAATTTTCAAAAGTTGAAAGATAAATTGACTTCTGCTCCAGTATTGATACTTCCAAACCCTCATGAGAATTTTGAAGTGTATTGTGATGCATCGAAGCAAGGGTTAGGCTGTGTATTAATGCAAAATAGAAATGTAGTGGCATATGCTTCAAGGCAATTGAGAGCGCATGAAGTAAATTACCCTACACATGATCTCGAGTTGGCAGCTGTGGTGTTTGCATTGAAGATTTGGAGACATTATCTATACGGTGCAAGATTTGAAGTTTTCAGTGATCATAAGAGTCTTAAGTATTTGTTTGATCAAAAAGAGTTGAATATGAGGCAACGTCGGTGGACAGAATTTTTGAAGGACTATGACTTTGAACTTCATTATCACCTCGGGAAAGCCAATGTAGTGGCAGATGCTTTAAGCCGAAAGTCTTTGTATATGTCAGCAATGATGGTCAGAGAATTGGACTTGGTGAAAAAATTGAGAGATTTGAATTTAGTTATGGAGATAACTCCCAAAAGTTTTAAGTTTGGAACTTTGAAGATAACTAGCAATTTTCTTGAACAAGTTAAGGCAGCACAATTAACAGATGAATTTTTGCAAGGCAAGAAGACTTTGGTATCTCAAGGAAAAGAAAACGATTTTCAGGAAGACACAGGTGGAATTTTGAGATTCAGAGATCGAATTTGTATTCCGCAAGATGATGAAATCAAGAAGATGATTTTAGAGGAAGCCCATAAGAGTAAGTTGAGTATTCACCCAGGAACTACCAAGATGTACCAAGATTTGAAGAAGTTATTTTGGTGGTCAGGAATGAAAAGATCAGTGGCAGAGTACGTAGCATCTTGTTTGGTATGTCAGAAAGTAAAGGTTGAACATCAAAGGCCCACGGGAATGTTACAATCTTTGGATATCCCAGAATGGAAATGGGACAGCATAGCAATGAATTTCGTAACTGGATTGCCAAGAACTCCTACAAGATATGATGCAATTTGGGTAATTATTGACAGATTGACTAAGTCAGCGCATTTTCTACCTATCAACATTCGTTATTCATTGGAAAAATTGACACAAGTATATCTTAAGGAGATAGTGAGGTTACACGGCATACCTTTAAGTATTGTATCTGACAGAGATCCACGTTTTACTTCCAAGTTTTGGGGAAGTTTGCAACAAGCATTAGGGACAAAGCTTCAATTGAGTTCAGCTTATCATCCGCATACGGATGGACAGTCAGAAAGAACAATTCAATCTCTTGAAGACCTTCTACGAGCTTGCATTATGGAATTCCAGGATACTTGGGACAAGTCTCTGCATTTGATTGAATTCACCTACAATAACAGTTTTCATACAAGTATTGGGATGGCACCATATGAAGCTCTTTATGGAAGGAAGTGTAGGACACCTTTATGTTGGTATGACTCAGGAGAGAATCTTATTTTGGGACCAGAAATTGTGCAACAAACTACTGATAAAGTGAAGATCATTCAAGAAAAGATGAAGACAGCACAGAGTAGACAAAAGAGTTATTATGACAAGAGGAGAAAGTCGTTGGAATTTGAAGAGGGTGACCATGTATTCTTGAGAGTTACACCTACTACTGGAGTTGGAAGAGCTCTGAAATCTCGAAAACTCACTCCAAAATTTATTGGTCCTTATCAAATTCTAAAAAAGATTGGCCTTGTGGCTTATCAAATAGCCTTACCTCCAATTCTTTCAAACCTCCATAATGTTTTTCATGTCTCACAACTCAGGAAGTATATTTCTGATCCTTCTCACATCATTGAACTCGATACAGTACAATTGAAGGATAATCTAACCTATGAAGCACCACCTGCGTGTATCGTGGATCAAAGGATGAAACACTTACGTGGAAAAGATATACCTCTAGTTAAGGTCGTATGGAGTGGAATAGGTGATGAAGATGCAACGTGGGAGTTAGAGAGCAAAATGAGGGAATCTCACCCTCATCTTTTCCTATAAGGTACGCAAATTTTGAGGACGAAATTTTTTTAAGTGAGGGAGAATTGTAACATCCTAATTCTCAATACGTTTAAAATTTTTGTCAAAATTTTAATAATTAAATTATTAGGAATTGGGGAAAGTGACTATAGAGTTTTATGTTTGTTAGATTATTTGTGATTTTCTAGAAATTTTCTGGAATTAAAAATAAAAATAAATAAAAATAATAATAATAAAATAATAATATATAAAAAATAAGATTTTGATTTTCAAAAAGACATTCACTCTGCAACTCCCGTAACTTCTTATTTTCTCTCATTTCTCGCTTTCTCTCAAACCCTCCTCACTTTGAAGTTTGATTTTGAGGGGGAAATATTGATTTTCTTGAGAAACTCCAATAGGTAAGTTGGTTTATCTCAATCTTCTCTATATTTCTACGGTTTTATTTTTCAAAATGGTGCATTTTCAAATTTTTTTCCTCACTTGGTTAAGCTTGAATGGGAGTAGAAAGAGTGTTATTGTAGGTTTTACACCTAGGACACTAGAATAATACTTAGAATTGAGGATTAGAAGTGATTAAGCTAAAAACCTTAAGCACCCTAATTCGTAAGTCACTGTTCATTGAATTTTGGGACTTTTGTGAACAGAATTAGGAATTGGTATCTTCATAAAAGTTGTAGCCCTTTAAGTTATAGAAATTTAGAAACTTGTTTCACATCAAACGGATATTTGTAGCTCAAGTTATGTTCATTTTACTGTCAAGTGTTATAGCTGTGAAGTTAAGAGGTTGCCCTGTTTCAACAGCCTCGATTTTTGAATTACTGGGATTGATGTGTGTGAAATTAGGACTTGATTCCTTAATAAAAGTTGTAGGAAATTATATTTCAGAAATTTAGAAATTTGTTTCATGTCAATAGCTTATGTGTAGCATGAGTTATAGTCAAATTACCAAGGCATGTTCAGAGTGTTATTGTAGTTGAGCCATGTTGGAAACAACTACTGTAAACTGAAAAACTGCATTTATTCTACAGGGTATTTGAATTTATTTCCTTCATCAATATTGTAGGTAATTAAGTTATTGAAATTTTGGCTCTTACCTCATGCCAAAACAGCTTATATAACTCTAGAAAATTCTGAAATACTGAACCTTGTCCATATTTGTTATTAGGATTCTTCCTACTCTAAGTGTATTACTTCCATTACTCTCTTCTACTTGTATTAATTCCATTAGCATCAATTTAGGCCCTAGAAATGATTTTATAACTCAAAGAACCATAGTCTTGAATTTTAGAATTTTAGGCTATGAAGGAGGTGAGATTTTAGAGGTCTAATATGGTTGGAATTAAGGATTTAATTGGGGTATTTAATTGGCATGTAGGAGGCTACTTAGAGGTGCAAAGAGGAGAACCAAAGACTTGATAGATTATTTGATCAAGAGTTACTCTTCACCAAGTTACAACATAAGGTAAGGGGTAGGATAACTTTTATAATTCACTTTTGCTTGAAATAGCATTGAGAAGAAGTCCCTTTACTTCTAAGCTAATTAGAAATTTATTTGGAATTATTTGAATGCTAATTCTATTTTTATGAATTTTTAAAGTTTTAAGATTATGTGAATTTTATGGCTTCTAAATGGAGCAACTTGAGTGTATGGAACCTTGTATGATTATAAGGCATCCATGAATGTTGTTTGAATCGATTGCTTAATCATTAGTAATTTTATATGATTTATTGATGAATTTAGATTGAGAATTAGCCTATTTCTATGTTTAGTATTATGATAATTGTTTTAAATTGATTATTGAGATATATTGTATGTATGTTATGAAGCATGATAAGTAGAAAATTATTGTGGAATGTTTTTGTTAAGATGAATTAGCATGTAGAATTGCATTGTATAAGTTGGTGGAATGGAGGAAAGGTGTGAGAAATGAACTATGTGAGAAAGAAAACTATTTTTTTGATATATTAAATTGAATTTTATAATTTAATTATGAAGTGAATTTTTATATTTTTATTTAATTAATAAATATTTTTCAAAAGTATTGGAATAATTTTGATCTAGGAGAAAACAAGTAATTGTAAGTGAAAATGAATTTTTAATAATTTTGAGGAAATTATTTGCAATTATTATTATTATTTAAGAAAAATAAATTAAAATTGAGAAAATTATAATTTTGAGTGATGATGAATATGATGATGTGGAAGGATGGTTTGGTGAAAAGTAGAAGTGTTCTGGGCTGTTTTTGGTTATTTTGCAGGTGTTAAAAAATTTTGGGAATGTCCGATTTACAGGGGAAACTATGTCAGATTTTTCTTAAGAAATAACCTAGTATTATTTTGAAGAAGTTAAGATGTGACTTAAGTATAATGAGGTGAAACAAATTTGAAAGAGCGTGAAGAAGTTATGATAAGTCATGCATCATGTTCATGAGTCAGAGATTGAGTGTATGAGGAGGATATGGAAAATCAGGGTCGGTTCCATGCTAACCTCGGGGATGATTGAGTGTGATCGAGCTCATATGTGGCTCAGGCTCGCTACCTAAGTTGTGAGACTCTCACTACCAAGCTTGATTATCCTGACTAAAGCCCCAGGGTTTCTCATGATCAGTTGAGCTGGACAAGTAATTATGAGTATACTACCGCGAGGCGGTGAGAGGTTCCAGTGAAACTCCTGATCCTTCTCGAAAAGAAAAGAAAAAAAAAACAAAACAAAAAGAGAAAAGAGAAAGTGGTTTTGGGATCCCCATGGTCTTGCATACTAGGATGTGTCCTAGAAAAGATTAGTGCATATATTGCATTCATAATATCATATCATTTGTGTGCTGATTACTAGTATGTTTGTATGTGTAATTTCTAATTAACTCAATGTTATTTGCATGCTCTAAGTGAATATAAAGTTGTCTTACCCTTTCTGTGCATGTATTGTTATTATGAAATGTTTGCATAGGTGACGTTGAACACAACTCATCCCCGGTATCTTCTCCAAGTAAAGTTTAAATACGATCACTGCAAGTACTAAGTAGAGGACTTGATCGGACACCACTACAGTGCTACAAGAGATACTTCATTTTAGTGGACGTACGAAATATATCTCCTCATTAGTTAGGTTGTATAGTTAGTTTGTCTAGTTAGTTTGTTTGCTCTAGTCTTGTGAACCCTTGTTAGGTGTATTTTGGAATGACTTTGTGTATATTTACTATCTAGTTATACTTGATACTTATGAATGATATGTATATTAATCACTAAGTGTATGTTCTAATTATTGTGTACCTTACTTCTACAAGAGTGTATTGGTAATCAAATACTAAGAGGAACCAATAATAATTAATAAATCATAATAAAGTGAATGTTGGTATTAAAGGTGTCACATTAACCGCTCTTAAAAGTGAACATATGATAGCGGTTCCACCTTAACCGCTATCTAAGGTCTCGATTATTTGAATATATTTTGATGTAAAATTATATATATATATATATATATATATATATTTTTTTTCTAAAATATAATTTATATTAATTACTATAATATAAAATATATATTCCACAAAATAACGTATTTTTATTATATATATATATATATATATATATATATATTATAGAAATTAAAATAAATTATATTTTAGAATATATAATTTATCAAATGATCGATTACTTTTCCAAATGATCGATCACTTTTTCAAATAATC
The DNA here is from genome assembly GCA_963425845.1 of Sphenostylis stenocarpa. Lineage (NCBI taxonomy): Eukaryota > Viridiplantae > Streptophyta > Magnoliopsida > Fabales > Fabaceae > Sphenostylis > Sphenostylis stenocarpa. The sequence goes on along the minus strand of OY731402.1, from coordinate 19,288,278 downwards.
GAGACTTTAGATAGTGGTGAACGTGGAACCGCTATCATATCTTCACATTTAAGAGCGGTTAAGATGCTAACCGCTCTTAAAAGTGAACATATGATAGCGGTTCCACATTAACCACTATCTAAAGTCTCGATTATTTGAATATATTTTGATATATATATATATATATATATATATATATTCTAAAATATAATTTATATTAATTACTATAATATAAAATATATATTCCACAATATAAATTATTTTAATTTATATATATATATATATATATATATTATAGAAATTAAAATAAATTATATTTAAGAATATATAATTTTTCAAATGATCGATTACTATTTCAAATGATCGATCACTTTTTCAAATAATCGAGACTTTAGATAGCGGTTAACGTGGAATCGCTATCATATGTTCACATTAAAGAGCGGTTAAGATGTTAACCGCTCTTAAAAGTGAACATATGATAGCGGTTCCACCTTAACCGCTATCTAAAGTCTCGATTATTTGAATATATTTTGATGTAAAATTATATATATATATATATATATATGCTAAAATATAATATATATATTCCACAAAATAACTTATATTTCATAATATAATATATATATATATATATATATATATATATATTATAGAAATTAAAATAAATTATATTTTAGAATATATAATTTTTCAAATGATCGATTACTTTTCCAAATGATCGATCACTTTTTCAAATAATCGAGACTTTAGATAGCGGTTAACGTGGAACCGCTATCATATCTTCACATTTAAGAGCGGTTAAGATGCAACCGCTCTTAAAAGTGAACATATAATAGCGATTCCGCGTTAACCGCTATCTAAAGTCTCGATTATTTGAATATATTTTGATGTAAAATTATATATATATATATATATATATATATATATATATATTCTAAAATACAATTTATATTAATTACTATAATATAAAATATATATTCCACAATATAACTTATTTTTATTTATATATATATATATATATATATATATTATAGAAATTAAAATAAATTATATTTTAGAATATATAATTTTTCAAATGATCGATTACTATTTCAAATGATCGATCACTTTTTCAAATAATCGAGACTTTAGATAGCGGTTAACGTGGAACCACTATCATATGTTCACATTTAAGAGCGGTTAAGATGTTAACCGCTCTTAAAAGTGAACATATGATAGCGGTTCCGCGTTATCCGCTATCTAAAGTCTCGATTATTTGAATATATTTTGATGCAAAATTATATATATATATATATATATATATATATATATATATATATATATATATATATATGTATATATATATTCTAAAATATAATTTATATTAATTACTATAATATAAAATATATATTCCACAATATAACTTATTTTCATTATATATATATATATATTATAGAAATTAAAATAAATTATATTTTAGAATATATAATTTTTCAAATGATCGATTACTATTTCAAATGATCGATCACTTTTTCAAATAATCGAGACTTTAGATAGCGGTTAACGTGGAACCACTATCATATGTTCACATTTAAGAGCGGTTAAGATGTTAACCGCTCTTAAAAGTGAACATATGATAGCGGTTCCGCGTTAACCGCTATCTAAAGTCTCGATTATTTGAATATATTTTGATGCAATATTATATATATATATATATATATATATATATATATATATATATATATATATATATATATATGTATATATATATATTCTAAAATATAATTTATATTAATTACTATAATATAAAATATATATTCCACAATATAACTTATTTTCATTTATATATATATATATATATTATAGAAATTAAAATAAATTATATTTTAGAATATATAATTTTTCAAATGATCGATTATTTTTCCAAATGATCGATCACTTTTTCAAATAATCGAGACTTTAGATAGCGGTTAACGTGGAACCGCTATCATATCTTCACATTTAAGAGCGGTTAAAATGTTAACCGCTCTTAAAAGTGAACATATGATAGCGGTTCCACCTTAACCGCTATCTAAAGTCTCGATTATTTGAAT
>OY731402.1:19226227-19283727 GCA_963425845.1 Sphenostylis stenocarpa | reverse complement strand
AATTATATTTTAGAATATATAATTTTTCAAATGATCGATTATTATTTCCAAATGATCGATCACTTTTTCAAATAATCGAGACTTTAGATAGCGGTTAACGTGGAACCGCTATCATATGTTCACATTTAAGAGCGGTTAAGATGTTAACCGCTCTTAAAAGTGAACATATGATAGCGGTTCCACCTTAACCGCTATCTAAAGTCTCGATTATTTGAATATATTTTGATGTAAAATTATATATATATATATATATATATATATATATATATATATATTAATTACTATAATATAAAATATATATTCCACAATATAACTTATTTTCATAATATATATATATATATATATATATATATATATATATATATATATATATTATAGAAATTAAAATAAATTATATTTTAGAATATATAATTTTTCAAATGATCGATTACTTTTCCAAATGATCGATCACTTTTTCAAATAAATCGAGACTTTAGATAGCGGTTAACGTGGATCCGCTATCATATCTTCACATTTAAGAGCGGTTAAAAATGCCAATCGCTCTTAAAAGTGAACATATGATAGCGATTCCACGTTAACCGCTATCTAAAGTCTCGATTATTTGAATATATTTTGATGTAAAATTATATATATATATATATATATATATATATATATATATATAAATATATATATATTCTAAAATATAATTTATATTAATTACTATAATATAATATATATATTCCACAATATAACTTATTTTCATTATATATATATATTATAGAAATTAAAATAAATTATATTTTAGAATATATAATTTTTCAAATGATCGATTACTTTTCCAAATGATCGATCACTTTTTCAAATAATCGAGACTTTAGATAGCGGTTAACGTGGAACCGCTATCATATCTTCACATTTAAGAGCGGTTAAGATGCAACCGCTCTTAAAAGTGAACATATGATAGCGGTTCCACGTTAACCGCTATCTAAAGTCTCGATTATTTGAATATATTTTGATGTAAAATTACACACATATATATATATATATATATATATATATATTCTAAAATATAATTTGTATTAATTACTATAATATAAAATATATATTCCACAATATAACTTATTTTCATTTATATATATATATATTATAGAAATTAAAATAAATTATATTTTAGAATATATAATTTTTCAAATGATCGATTACTTTTCAAATGATCGATCACTTTTTCAAATAATCGAGACTTTAGATAGCTATTAACGTGGAACCGCTATCAGTATGTTCACATTTAAGAGCGGTTAAGATGTTAACCGCTCTTAAAAGTGAACATATGATAGCGGTTCCACCTTAACCGCTATCTAAAGTCTCGATTATTTGAATATATTTTGATGTAAAATTATATATATATATATATATATATATTCTAAAATATAATTTATATTAATTACTATAATATAAAATATATATTCCACAATATAACTTATTTTCATTTATATATATATATATATATATATATATATTATAGAATTAAAATGAATTATATTTTAGAATATATAATTTTTCAAATGATCGATTATTTTTCCAAATGATCGATCACTTTTTCAAATAATCGAGACTTTAGATAGCGGTTAACGTGGAACCGCTATCATATCTTCACATTTAAGAGCGGTTAAAATGTTAACCGCTCTTAAAAGTGAACATATGATAGCGGTTCCACCTTAACCGCTATCTAAAGTCTCGATTATTTGAATATATTTTGATGTAAAATTATATATATATATATATATATATATATATATATATATTCTAAAATATAATTTATATTAATTACTATAATATAAAATATATATTCCACAATATAACTTATTTTAATTTATATATATATATATATATATATTATAGAAATTAAAATAAATTATATTTTAGAATATATAATTTTTCAAATGATCAATTACTTTTCCAAATGATCGATCACTTTTTCAAATAATCGAGACTTTAGATAGCGGTTAACGTAGAACAACTATCATATCTTCACATTTAAGAGCGGTTAAGATGCAACCGCTCTTAAAAGTGAACATATGATAGCGATTCCGCGTTAACCGCTATCTAAAGTCTCGATTATTTGAATATATTTTGATGTAAAATTATATATATATATATATATATATATATATATATATATATATATATATATATATATTCTAAAATATAATTTATATTAATTACTATAATATAAAATATATATTCCACAATATAACTTATTTTCATTTATATATATATTATAGAAATTAAAATAAATTATATTTTAGAATATATAATTTTTCAAATGATCGATTACTATTTCAAATGATCGATCACTTTTTCAAATAATCGAGACTTTAGATAGCGGTTAACGTGGAACCGCTATCATATGTTCACATTTAAGAGCGGTTAAGATGTTAACCGCTCTTAAAAGTGAACATATGATAGCGGTTCCACCTTAACCGCTATCTAAAGTCTCGATTATTTGAATATATTTTGATGTAAAATTATATATATATATATATATATATATATATTCTAAAATATAATTTATATCAATTACTATAATATAAAATATATATTCCACAATATAACTTATTTTCATTTATATATATATATATATATATATATATTATAGAAATTAAAATAAATTATATTTTAGAATATATAATTTTTCAAATGATCGATTATTTTTCCAAATGATCGATCACTTTTTCAAATAATCGAGACTTTAGATAGCGGTTAACGTGGAACCGCTATCATAAAGTCTCGATTTAGCGTTTAAAATGTTAATATTCTTAGATGTAAAATATGATATATTCATATATATATATATATATATTCTATAAATATATATTTATATATATATATATGTATATATTATAAAATATAATTATATTATCACTATAATACAAAATATATATTCATATAATATTTTCATTTATATATATATATATATATATATATATATATTATAGAAATTAAAATAAATTATATTTTAGAATATATAATTTTTCAAATGATCGATTACTTTTCCAAATGATTGATCACTTTTTCAAATAATCGAGACTTTAGATAGCGGTTAACGTGGAACCGCTATCATATCTTCACATTTAAGAGCGGTTAAGATGCTAACCGCTCTTAAAAGTGAACATATGATAGCGGTTCCGCGTTAACCGCTATCTAAAGTCTCGATTATTTGAATATATTTTGATGTAAAATTATATATATATATATATATATATATATATATATATATATATATTCTAAAATATAATTTATATTAATTACTATAATATAAAATATATATTCCACAATATAACTTATTTTCATTTATATATATATATATATAGAAATATAAAATAAATTATATTTTAGAATATATAATTTTTCAAATGATCGATTACTATTTCAAATGATCGATCACTTTTTCAAATAATCGAGACTTTAGATAGCGGTTAACGTGGAACCGCTATCATATGTTCACATTTAAGAGCGGTTAAGATGTTAACCGCTCTTAAAAGTGAACATATGATAGCGGTTCCACCTTAACCACTATCTAAAGTCTCGATTATTTGAATATATTTTGATGTAAAATTATATATATATATATATATATATATATATATACTAAAATATAATTTATATTAAGTTATATAATATAGAATATATATTTACAATATAACTTATATTAATTTATATATATATTATATATATTAGAATAAATTATATATTAGAATATATAATTTTCAAATGATCGATTATATTTCAAATGATCGATAACTTTTCAAATATCGAGACTTTAGATAGCGGTTAATTGACCTATCATATCTTCACATTTAAGAGCGATTAAAATGTTAACCACTCTTAAAAGTGAACATATGATAGCGGTTCCACCTTAACCGCTATCTAAAGTCTCGATTATTTGAATATATTTTGATGTAAAATTATATATATATATATATCTAAAATATAATTTATATTAATTACTATAATATAAAATATATATTCCACAATATAACTTATTTTCATTTATATATATAATATATATTTATATATATTATTATTTTAGATTATATATATATATATATATATATATATATTATAGAAATAAAAATAAATTATATTTTAGAATATATAATTTTTCAAATGATCGATTACTATTTCAAATGATCGATCACTTTTTCAAATAATCGAGACTTTAGATAGCGGTTAACGTGGAACCGCTATCATATGTTCACATTTAAGAGCGGTTAAGATGTTAACCGCTCTTAAAAGTGAACATATGATAGCGGTTCCACCTTAACCGCTATCTAAAGTCTCGATTATTTGAATATATTTTGATGTAAAATTATATATATATATATATATATATATATATATATATTCTAAAATATAATTTATATTAATTACTATAATATAAAATATATATTCCACAATATAACTTATTTTCATTTATATATATATATATATATTATAGAAATTAAAATAAATTATATTTTAGAATATATAATTTTTCAAATGATCGATTATTTTTTCAAATGATCGATCACTTTTTCAAATAATCGAGACTTTAGATAGCGGTTAACGTGGAACCGCTATCATATCTTCACATTTAAGAGCGGTTAAAATGTTAACCGCTCTTAAAAGTGAACATATGATAGCGGTTCCACCTTAACCGTTATCTAAAGTCTCGATTATTTGAATATATTTTGATGTAAAAATATATATATATATATATATTCTAAAATATAATTTATATTAATTACTATAATATAAAATATATATTATAATTTATATTAATTACTATAATATAAAATATATATTCCACAATATAACTTATTTTCATTTATATATATATATATATATATATATATATATATATATTATAGAAATTAAAATAAATTATATTTTAGAATATATAATTTTTCAAATGATCGATTACTATTTCAAATGATCGATCACTTTTTCAAATAATCGAGACTTTAGATAGCGGTTAACGTGGAACCGCTATCATATCTTCACATTTAAGAGCGGTTAAGATGCAACCGCTCTTAAAAGTGAACATATGATAGCGGTTCCACGTTAACCGCTATCTAAAGTCTCGATTATTTGAATATATTTTGATGTAAAATTATATATATATATATATATATATATATATATATTCTAAAATATAATTTATATTAATTACTATAATATAAAATATATATTCCACAATATAACTTATTTTCATTTATATATATATATTATAGAAATTAAAATAAATTATATTTTAGAATATATAATTTTTCAAATGATCAATTACTATTTCAAATGATCGATCACTTTTTGAAATAATCGAGACTTTAGATAGCGGTTAACGTGAAACCGCTATCATATGTTCACATTTAAGAGCGGTTAAGATGTTAACCGCTCTTAAAAGTGAAAATATGATAGCGGTTCCACCTTAACCACTATCTAAAGTCTCGATTATTTGAATATATTTTGATGTAAAATTATATATATATATATATATATATATTCTAAAATATAATTTATATTAATTACTATAATATAAAATATATATTCCACAATATAACTTATTTTCATTTATATATATATATATATATACATATATTATAGAAATTAAAATAAATTATATTTTAGAATATATAATTTTTCAAATGATCGATTATTTTTCCAAATGATCGATCACTTTTTCAAATAATCGAGACTTTAGATAGCGGTTAATGTGGAACCGCTATCATATCTTCACATTTAAGAGCGGTTAAAATGTTAACCGATCTTAAAAGTGAACATATGATAGCGGTTTCACCTTAACCGTTATCTAAAGTCTCGATTATTTGAATATATTTTGATGTAAAATTATATATATATATATATATATATATATATATATATTCTAAAATATAATTTATATTAATTACTATAATATAAAATATATATTCCACAATATAACTTATTTTCATTTATATATATATATATATTATAGAAATTAAAATAAATTATATTTTAGAATATATAATTTTTCAAATGATCGATTACTTTTCCAAATGATCGATCACTTTTTCAAATAATCGAGACTTTAGATAGCGGTTAACGTGAAACCGCTATCATATCTTCACATTTAAGAGCGGTTAAGATGCAACCGCTCTTAAAAGTGAACATATGATAGCGGTTCCGCGTTAACCGCTATCTAAAGTCTCGATTATTTGAATATATTTTGATGTAAAGTTATATATATATATATATATATATATATATATATTCTAAAATATAAATTATATTAATTACTATAATATAAAATATATATTCCACAATATAACTTATTTTCGTTTATATATATATATATATATATATATATATATATATATTATAGAAATAAAAATAAATTATATTTTAGAATATATAATTTTTCAAATGATCGATTACTATTTCAAATGATCGATCACTTTTTCAAATAATCGAGACTTTAGATAGCGGTTAACGTGGAACCACTATCATATGTTCACATTTAAGAGCGGTTAACATGTTAACCGCTCTTAAAAGTGAAAATATGATAGCGGTTCCACCTTAACCACTATCTAAAGTCTCGATTATTTGAATATATTTTGATGTAAAATTATATATATATATATATATATATATATATATATATATATTCTAAAATATAATTTATATTAATTACTATAATATAAAATATATATTCCACAATATAACTTATTTTCATTTATATATATATTATAGAAATTAAAATAAATTATATTTTAGAATATATAATTTTTCAAATGATCAATTACTATTTCAAATGATCGATCACTTTTTCAAATAATCGAGACTTTAGATAGCGGTTAACGTGGAACCGCTATCATATGTTCACATTTAAGAGCGGTTAAGATGTTAACCGCTCTTAAAAGTGAAAATATGATAGCGGTTCCACCTTAACCACTATCTAAAGTCTCGATTATTTGAATATATTTTGATGTAAAATTATATATATATATATATATATTCTAAAATATAATTTATATTAATTACTATAATATAAAATATATATTCCACAATATAACTTATTTTCATTTATATATATATTATAGAAATTAAAATAAATTATATTTTAGAATATATAATTTTTCAAATGATCAATTACTATTTCAAATGATCGATCACTTTTTCAAATAATCGAGACTTTAGATAGCGGTTAACGTGGAACCGCTATCATATATTCACATTTAAGAGCGGTTAAGATGTTAACCGCTCTTAAAAGTGAAAATATGATAGCGGTTCCACCTTAACCACTATCTAAAGTCTCGATTATTTGAATATATTTTGATGTAAAATTATATATATATATATATATATATATATTCTAAAATATAATTTATATTAATTACTATAATATAAAATATATATTCCACAATATAACTTATTTTCATTTATATATATATTATAGAAATTAAAATAAATTATATTTTAGAATATATAATTTTTCAAATGATCAATTACTATTTCAAATGATCGATCACTTTTTGAAATAATCGAGACTTTAGATAGCGGTTAACGTGGAACCGCTATCATATGTTCACATTTAAGAGCGGTTAAGATGTTAACCGCTCTTAAAAGTGAAAATATGATAGCGGTTCCACCTTAACCACTATCTAAAGTCTCGTTTATTTGAATATATTTTGATGTAAAATTATATATATATATATATATATATATATATATATATATATATTCTAAAATATAATTTATATTAATTACTATAATATAAAATATATATTCCACAATATAACTTATTTTCATTTATATATATATATATATATTATAGAAATTAAAATAAATTTTATTTTAGAATATATAATTTTTCAAATGATCGATTATTTTTCCAAATGATCGATCACTTTTTCAAATAATCGAGACTTTAGATAGCGGTTAACATGGAACCGCTATCATATCTTCACATTTAAGAGCGGTTAAAATGTTAACTACTCTTAAAAGTGAAAATATGATAGCGGTTCCACCTAAACCACTATCTAAAGTCTCGATTATTTGAATATATTTTGATGTAAAATTATATATATATATATATATATATATATATATTCTAAAATATAATTTATATTAATTACTATAATATAAAATATATATTCCACAATATAACTTATTTTATATTATAGTAATTAATATAAATTATATTTTAGAATATATATATATATATATTATAGAAATTAAAATAAATTATATTTTAGAATATATAATTTTTCAAATGATCGATTATTTTTCCAAATGATCGATCACTTTTTCAAATAATCGAGACTTTAGATAGCGGTTAACGTGGAACCGCTATCATATCTTCACATTTAAGAGCGGTTAAAATGTTAACCTATCTTAAAAGTGAACATATGATAGCGGTTTCACCTTAACCGTTATCTAAAGTCTCGATTATTTGAATATATTTTGATGTAAAATATATATATATATATATATATATATATATATATATATATTCTAAAATATAATTTATATTAATTACTATAATATAAAATATATATTCCACAATATAACTTATTTTCATTTATATATATATATATATATATATATATATATTACAGAAATTAAAATAAATTATATTTTAGAATATATAATTTTTCAAATGATCGATTACTTTTCCAAATGATCGATCACTTTTTCAAATAATCGAGACTTTAGATAGCGGTTAACGTGGAGCCGCTATCATATCTTCACATTTAAGAGCGGTTAAGATGCTAACCGCTCTTAAAAATGAACATATGATAGCGGTTCCGCGTTAACCGCTATGTAAAGTCTCGATTATTTGAATATATTTTGATGTAAAGTTACACATATATATATATATATATATATATATATATTCTAATATATAATTCATATTAATTACTATAATATAAAATATATATTCCACAATATAACTTATTTTCGTTTATATATATATATTATAGAAATAAAAATAAATTATATTTTAGAATATATAATTTTTCAAATGATCGATTACTATTTCAAATGATCGATCACTTTTTCAAATAATCGAGACTTTAGATAGCGGTTAACGTGGAACCGCTATCATATGTTCACATTTAAGAGCGGTTAAGATGTTAACCGCTCTTAAAAGTGAAAATATGATAGCGGTTCCACCATAACCGCTATCTAAAGTCTCGATTATTTGAATATATTTTGATGTAAAATTATATATATATATATATATATATATATATATATATTCTAAAATATAATTTATATTAATTACTATAATATAAAATATATATGCCACAATATAACTTATTTTCATTTATATATATATATATATATATTAAAGAAATTAAAATAAATTATGTTTTAGAATATATAATTTTACAAATGATCGATTATTTTTCCAAATGATCGATCACTTTTTCAAATAATCGAGACTTTAGATAGCGGTTAATGTGGAACCGCTATCATATCTTCACATTTAAGAGCGATTAAAATGTTAACCGCTCTTAAAAGTGAACATATGATAGCGGTTCCACCTTAACCGCTATCTAAATTCTCGATTATTTGAATATATTTTGATGTAAAATTATATATATATATATATATGTATATACTAAAATATAATTTATATTAATTAATATAATATAAAATATATATTCCACAATATAACTTATTTTCATTTATATATATATTATAGAAATAAAAATAAATTATATTTTAGAAAATATTATTTTTCAAATGATGGATTACTATTTCAAATGATCGATCACTTTTTCAAATAATCGAGACTTTAGATAGCGGTTAATGTGGAACCGCTATCATATGTTCACATTTAAGAGCGGTTAAGATGTTAACCGCTCTTAAAAGTGAAAATATGATAGCGGTTCCACCTTAACCGCTATCTAAAGTCTCGATTATTTGAATATATTTTGATGTAAAATTTATATATATATATATATATATATATATATATATTCTAAAATATAATTTATATTAATTACTATAATATAAAATATATATTCCACAATATAACTTATTTTCATTTATATATATATATATAGAAATAAAAATAAATTATATTTTAGAATATATAATTTTTCAAATGATGACTATTTCAAATGATCATCTTTTCAAATAATCGAGACTTTAGATAGCGGTTAACGTGGAGCCGCTATCATATGTTCACATTTAAGAGCGGTTAAGATGTTAACCGCTCTTAAAAGTGAAAATATGATAGCGGTTCCACCTTAACCGCTATCTAAAGTCTCGATTATTTGAATATATTTTGATGTAAAAATTTTATATATATATATATATATATATTATAAAATATAATTTATATTAATTACTATAATATAAAATATATATTCCACAATATAACTTATTTTCATTTATATATATATATATATATATATATATATATTATAGAAATTAAAATAAATTATATTTTAGAATATATAATTTTTCAAATGATCGATTATTTTTCCAAATGATCGATCACTTTTTCAAATAATCAAGACTTTAGATAGCGGTTAACATGGAACCACTATCATATCTTCACATTTAAGAGCGATTAAAATGTTAACCGCTCTTAAAAGTGAACATATGATAGCGGTTCCACCTTAACCGCTATCTAAAGTCTCGATTATTTGAATATATTTTGATGTAAAATTATATATATATATATATATATATATATATATATATTCTAAAATATAATTTATATTAATTACTATAATATAAAATATATATTCCACAATATAACTTATTTTCATTTATATATATATATATATATATATATATATATATACCGATATGAAATTTCGACGGTAGTCTTTCAAGCTCCTTTTTATTATTTTCCTAATAGTTTCGAGTAATATTCTTACATTTTAGGAATTTAGGGTTCATTGTTACACCAGTCAAAAATTTCTACAATTTTTTTTGTTGGGGAATCTTTTAAATATAAATTTCCAATGTAGTCTTCCAGGCTCTTTTTTATTTTTGTAGAAGGTTGGAGTAATATTCTTACATTACACCAATCAGAAATTTCAATAATTTTTTCTGTTGGGAATTTTTTCAATGAAAAAAAAATTCACTGCACTCTTTCAAGTTAATTTTGTTTTATTTTTCTATTTTTTTTACTAGTAATTTTACATTTAGGAATTTAGTTTTCGCAGTTACACCAGTAAGAGATTTCTACTAGTTTTTTTGTTAGGGAATATTTTTCTTAAAAATTTCTAGTGCACTATTCCAAACTCGTTTTTTTAATTTTTCTAGTAGTTTTTAGTAATATTATTACAATTTAGGAATTTTGTTTTTGTATTTACACCAGTCAGAAATTTTACAATTTTTTCTGTTGGGGAGTTTATTTAATAAAAATTTCTCTGCACTTATTAAAGCTCTTGTTTCATTTTTCTAGTAGTTTCGAGTAATATTCTTATATTTTAGGAATTTAGTTTTCATAACTACACCAGTCAGAAATGTTTGCAATTGTTTTTGTTGGGAATTTTTTAATAAAAAAAAATCATTACACTCATCCAAGTTCATTTTTGTTATTTGTATCTTGGTTTTGACAAATAATTTTGAATTTTAGGAATTTATTTTTCGTAGCTACACAGGTCAATAATTTTGACAAGTTTTTTCGTTCGGGAATATTTTTATTAAATATTTTCAATGCCCTCTTTCAAACTCGTTTTTTTATTTTTCTAGTGCACTCTCTCAAACTAATTTTGGATTTTAGGTTTTTTAGTTACACAAGTAAGAAATTTTTACAATTTTTTAGGTTGGGGAATTTAGCGAATTAAAAATTCCTATATACTTATTAAAGGTCTTGTTTCATTTTTTTTAGAAGTTTTGAGTAAAATGCTTACATTTTAGAAATTTTTGTTTTTGTAGTTACACTAGTCTGAAATTTCGTTAATTTTTTTTGTTGGGAATTTCTTTGATAAAAGTATTCACTACACTCTTTCAAGCTCATTTTTTCTTTCTAGTTGCTTTGACTAATTTTTTTACACTTTGGGAAATTAGTTTTTGTAGTTACACCAGTAAGAAATTTCGACAATAGTCTTTCAAGCTCCTTTTTTTTATTTTCCTAATAGTTTCGAATAATATTCTTACATTTTAGGAATTTAGTGTTCATTGTTACACCAGTCAAAAATTTCTACAATTTTTTTGTTGGGGAATCTTTTTAATAAAAATTTCCAATGCATACTTCCATGCTCTTTTTTATTTTTGTTGAAGTTTGGAGTAATATTCTTACATTACACCAATCAGAAATTTCAATAATTTTTTTTGTTGGGAATTTTTTCAATGAAAAAAAAAATTCACTGACTCTTTCAAGTCAATTTTGTTTTATTTTTCTTTTTTTTTTTACTAGTAATTTTACATTTTAGGAATTTACTTTTCGCAGTTACACCAGTAAGAGATTTCTACTAGTTTTTTTGTTAGGGAATATTTTTCTTAAAAATTTCTAGTGCACTATTCCAAACTCATTTTTTAAATTTTTCTAGTAGTTTTTAGGAATATTCTTACAATTTAGGAATTTAGTTTTTGTATTTACACCAGTCAGAAATTTTTACACTTTTTGTGTTGGGGAATTTATTTAATAAAAATTTCTCTACACTTATTAAAGCTCTTGTTTCATTTTTCTAGTAGTTCCAAGTAATATTCTTACATTTTAGGAATTTAGTTTTCATAATTACACCAGTCAAAAATATCTACAATTGTTTTTGTTGGGAAGTTTTTGTTGGGAATTGTTTTCTAAACCCTAAACACATATTAAAGGTCTTGTTTCAGTTTTTTTTAGTAGTTTTGAGTAAAATGCTTACATTTTAGAAATTTAGTTTTTGTAGCTACACCAGTCTGAAAGTTCTTCAATTTTTTTTGTTGGGAATTTCTTTGATAAAAATATTCACTACACTCTTTCCAGCTCATTTTTTATTTCTAGTTGTTTTGGCTAATTTTTTTACAATTTCGGAATTTAGTTTTTGTAGTTACACCAGTAAGAAATTTCGACGGTAATGCTTCAAGCTCGTTTTGTTTTATTTTCCTAATATTCTTACATTTTAGGAATTTAGGGTTCATTGTTACACCAGTCAAAAATTTCTACAATTTTTTTTGTTGGGGAATCTTTTTAATAAAAACTTCCAATACAGTCTTCCAAGCTCTTTTTTATTTTTTGTTTAAATTTGGAGTATTATTCTTACATTACACTAATCGAAATTTCAATAATTTTTTTTTGTTTGTAATTTTTTTAATGAAAGAAAAATTCACAGCACTCTTTCAAGTTAATTTTGTTTTATTTTTCTATTTTGTTTTACTAGTAATTTTACATTTTAGGAATTTAGTTTTCATAGTTACACTAGTAAGAAATTTCTACTAGTTTTTTTGTTAGCGAATATTTTTCTTAAAAATTTCTAGTGCACTATTCCAAACTCCTTTTTTTAATTTTTCTAGTAGTTTTTAGTAATATTCTTATAATTTAGGAATTTAGTTTTGGTATTTACACCAGTCAGAAATTTTTATAATTTTTTGTGTTAGAGAATTTATTTAATAAAAATTTCTCTACACATATTAAAGCTCTTGTTTCATTTTAGGAATTTAGTTTTCATAATTACACCAGTCAGAAATATCTACAATTTTTTTTGTAGGGAAATCTTTTAATAAAAAAAAATCATTGCACTCTTCCAAGTTCATTTTTGTTATTTGTATCTTGGTTTTGACAAATAATTTTACATTTTAGGAATTTACTTTTCGTAGCTACACAAGTCAGAAATTTTGACATGTTTTTTCGTTCGGGAGTATTTTTATTAAATATTTTCAGTTGGACTCTTTCAAACTCATTTTTTTAATTTTTCTAGTGCACTCTTTCAAACTAATTTTTGAATTTAGGTTTTGTAGTTACACAAGTCAGAAATTTTTACAATTTTTTATGTTGGGGAATTTATCGAATTAAAAATTCCTATACACTTATTAAAGCTCTTGTTTCATTTTTTTAGTAGTTTTGAGTAATATGCTTACATTTTAGAAATTTAGTTTTCGTAGTTACACAAATCTGAAATTTCTGCAATTTTTTTTGTTGAGAATTTCTTTGATAAAAATATTCACTACACTCTTTGAAACTCATTCTTTCTTTCTAGTTGTTTTGACTAATTTTTTAACACTTTCGGAATTTAGATTTTGTAGTTACACCAGTAAGAAATTTCGACGGTAGTCTTTCAAGCTCGTTTTTTTTATTTTCCTAATAGTTTCGAGTAATATTCTTACATTTTAGTGATTTAGTGTTCATTGTTACACCAGTCAAAAATTTCTACAATTTTTTTGTTGAGCAATTATTTTTCTAATAATTTCCAATGCAGTCTTCCAAGCTCTTTTTTAATTTTGTAGAAGTTTGGAGTAATATTCTTACATTACACCAATCAGAAATTTCAACAACTTTTTTTGTTGGGAAATTTTTCAATGAAAAAATAAATCACTGCACTCTTTCAAGTTAATTTTGTTTTATTTTTCTATTTTTTTTACTAGTAATTTTACATTTTAGGAATTTAGGTTTCACAGTCATACGAGTAAGAAATTTCTACTAGTTTTTTTGTTAGGGAATATTTTTCTTAAAAACTTCTAGTGCACTATTCCAAACTCTTTTTTTTTAATTTTCTTGTAGTTTTTAGTAATATTCTTACGATTTAGGATATTAGTTTTTTGTATTTACACCAGTCAGAAATTTTTACAATTTTAGTTGTTGGGAAATTTATTTAATAAAAATTTCTCTACACTTATTAAAGCTCCTGTTTAGTTTTCTAGTAGTTTCGAGTAATATTCTTACATTTTAGGAATTTAGTTTTCATAATTACACCAGTCAGATATATCTACAATTATTTTTGCTAGGAATTTTTTAATAAAAAAAATCATTGCACTCTTCCAAGTTCATTTTTGTTATTTGTATCTTGGTTTTGAAAAATAATTTTAAATATTAGGAATTTACTTTTCGTAGCTACACAAGTCAATAATTTCGACATGTTTTTTTGTTCGGGAATATTTTTCTTAAATATTTTCAGTGCACTATTCCAAACTCGTGTTTTTAATTTTTCTACTGCACTCTTTCAAACTAATTTTGAAATTTAGGTTTTGTAGTTACACAAGTCAGAAATTTTGACAATTTTTTATGTTGGGGAATTTATCCAATTAAAAATTCCTATACACTTATTCAAGCTCTTGTTTCATTTTTTTTAGTAGTTTTGAGTAATATGCTTACATTTAAGAAATTTAGTTTTCGTAGTTACACTAGTCTGAGATCGCTGCAATTTTTTTTATTGAGAATTTATTTGATAAAAATACTCAGTACACTTTTTCAAGCTCATTCTTTCATTCTAATTTTTTTACACTTTCGGAATTTAGTTTTTGTAGTTACACCAGTAAGAAATTTCGACGGTAGTCTTTCAAGCTAGTTTTTTTTTTATTTTCCTAATAGTTTCGAGTAATATTCTTACATTTTAGGAATTTAGTGTTCATTGTTACACTAGTCAAAAATTTCTACAATTATTTTTGTTCGGGAATCTTTTTAATAAAAATTTCCAATGCAATCTTCCAAGCTCTTTTTTAATTTTGTAGAAGTTTGGAGTAATATTCTTGAATTACACCAATCAGAAATTTCATCAACTTTTTTTGTTGGGAAATTTTTAAATGAAAAAAAAAACTCACTCCACTCTTTCAAGTTAATTTTGTTTTATTTTTCTATGTTTTTTACTAGTAATTTTAAATTTTAGGAATTTAGGTTTCGCAGTTATACCAGTAAGAAATTTCTACTAGTTTTTTGTCAGGGAATATTTTGCTTAAAAACTTCTAGTGCACTTTTCCAAACTCTTTTTTTTTTTTAATTTTTCTTGTAGTTTTTAGTAATATTCTTACGATTTAGGAAATTAGTTTTTGTATTTACACCAGTCAGAAATTTTTACAATTTTTTTTGATGGGAAATTTTTTAATAAAAATTTCTCTACACTTATTAAAGCTCTTGTTTCATTTTTCTAGTAGTTTCGAGTAATATTCTTACATTTTAGGAATTTTGTTTTCATAATTACACGAGTCAGATATATCTACAATTGTTTTTGCTGGGAATTTTTTAATAAAAAAATCATTGCACTCTTCCAAGTTCATTTTTGTTATTTGTATCTTGGTTTTGGCAAATAATTTTACATTTTAGGAATTTACTTTTCGTAGCTACACAAGTCAGAAATTTTGACAAGTTTTTTCGTTCGGGAGTATTTTTATTAAATATTTTCAGTTGCACTCTTTCAAACTCATTTTTTTTAATTTTTCTAGTGCACTCTTTCAAACTAATTTTTGAATTTAGGTTTTGTAGTTACACAAGTAAGAAATTTTTACAATTTTTTATGTTGGGGAATTTATCGAATTAAAAATTCCTATACACTTATTAAAGCTCTTGTTTAATTTTTTTAGTAGTTTTGAGTAATATGCTTACATTTTAGAAATTTAGTTTTCGTAGTTACACCAATCTGAAATTTCTGCAATTTTTGTTGTTGAGAATTTCTTTGATAAAAATATTCACTACACTCTTTGAAGCTCATTCTTTCTTTCAAGTTGTTTTGACTAATTTTTTTACACTTTCGAAATTTAGTTTTTGTAGTTACACCAGTAAGAAATTTCGACGGTAGTCTTTCAAGCTCGTTTTTTTTATTTTCCTAATAGTTTCGAGTAATATTCTTACATTTTAGGAATTTTGTGTTCATTGTTACACCAGTAAAAAATTTCTACAATTTTTTTTGTTGGGGAATCTTTTTAATAAAAATTTCCAATGTAATCTTCCAAGCTCTTTTTTATTTTTGTATAAGATTAGAGTAATATTCTTACATTACACCAATAAAAAATTTCAATATTTTTTTTGTTGGGAATTTTTTCAATGAAAAAAAATTCACTGCACTCTTTCAAGTTAATTTTGTTTTATTTTTCTATTTTTTTTAATAGTAATTTTACATTTTAGGAATTTAGTTTTTGCAGTTACACTAGTAAGAATTTCTACTAGTTTTTTTGTTAGGGAATATTTTTCTTAAAAATTTCTAGTGTACTATTCCAAACTCGTTTTCTTATTTTTTCTAGTAGTTTTTAGTAATATTCTTACAATTTAGGAATTAAGTTTTTGTATTTACACTAGTCAGAAATTTTTACAATTTTTTGTGTTGGGGAATTTATTTAATAAAAATTTCTCTACGCTTATTAAAGCTCTTGTTTCATTTTTCTAGTAGTTTCTAGTAATATTCTTACATTTTAGGAATTTAGTTTTCATGATTACACCAGTTAGAAATATCTAAAATTGTTTTTGTTGGGAAGTTTTTAATAAAAAAAAATCATTGCACTCTTCCAAGTTCATTTTTGTTATTTGTATCTTAGTTTTGAAAAATAATTTTACATATTAGGAATTTACTTTTCGTAGCTACACAAGTCAATAATTTTGACATGTTTTTTTGTTCGGGAATATTTTTATTAAATATTTTCAGTGCACTATTCCAAACTCGTTTTTTTAATTTTTCTACTGCACTCTTTCAAACTAATTTTGAAATTTAGGTTTTGTAGTTACACAAGTCAGAAATTTTGACAATTTTTTATGTTGGGGAATTTATCCAATTAAAAATTCCTATACACTTATTAAATCTCTTGTTTCATTTTTTTTTAGTAGTTTTGAGTAATATGCTTACATTTTAGAAATTTAGTTTTCGTAGTTACGCTAGTATGAAATTGCTGCAATTTTTTTTATTGAGAATTTATTTGATAAAAATATTCACTACAGTTTTTCAAGCTCATTCTTTCTTTATAATTTTGTTACACTTTCAGAATTTAGTTTTTGTAGTTACACTAGTAAGAAATTTCGACGGTAGTCTTTCAAGATCTTTTTTTTAATTTTCCTAATAGTTTCGAGTAATATTCTTACATTTTAGGAATTTAGTGTTGATTGTTACACCAGTCAAAAATTTCTACAATTATATTTTTTCGGGAATCTTTTTAATAAAAATTTCCAATGCAATCTTCCAAGCTCTTTTTTAATTTTGTAGAAGTTTGGAGTAATATTCTTACATTACACCAATCAGAAATTTTAACAACTTCTTTTTTTGGGAAATTTTTCAATAAAAAAAACTCACTGCACTCTTTCAAGTAAATTTTGTTTAATTTTTCTACGTGTTTTTACTAGTAATTTTACATTTTAGGAATTTAGGTTTCGCAGTTATACCAGTGAGAAATTTCTACTAGTTTTTTTGTTAGGGAATATTTTTCTTAAAAACTTCTCGTGCACTATTCCAAACTCTTTTTTTTTTATTTTTCTTGTAGTTTATATTCTTACGATTTAGGAAATTAGTTTTTGTATTTACACCAGTCATAAATTTTTACAATGTTTTTTGTTGGGAAATTTATTTAATAAAATTTTCTCTACACTTATTAAAGCTCTTGTTTCATTTTTCTAGTAGTTTCGAGTAATATTCTTATATTTTAGGAATTTAGTTTTCATAATTACACCAGTCAGATATATCTACAATTGTTTTTGCTGGGAATTTTTTAATAAAAAAATCATTGCATTCTTCCAAGTTCATTTTTGTTATTTGTATCTTGGTTTTGGCAAATAATTTTACATATTAGAAATTTACTTTTCGTAGCTACACAAGTCAGAATTTTTGACAGGTTTTTTCGTTTGGGAGTATTTTTATTAAATATTTTCAGTTGCACTCTTTCAAACTCATTTTTTTAATTTTTCTAGTGCACTCTTACAAACTAATTTTTGAATTTAGGTTTTGTAGTTACACATCAGAAATTTTTACAATTTTTTATGTTGGGGAATTTATCCAATTAAAAATTCCTATACACTTATTAAAGCTCTTGTTTGATTTTTTTAGTAGTTTTGAGTAATATGCTTACATTTTAGAAATTTAGTTTTCGTAGTTACACCAATCTGAAATTTCTGCAATTTTTTCGTTGAGAATTTCTTTGATAAAAATATTCACTACACTCTTTGAAGCTCATTCTTTTTTTCTAGTTGTTTTGACTAATTTTTTTACACTTTCAGAATTTAGTTTTTTTAGTTACACCAGTAAGAAATTTCGACGGTAGTCTTTCAAGCTCGTTTTTTTTATTTTCCTAATAGTTTCGAGTAATATTCTTACATTTTAGGAATTTTGTGTTCATTGTTACACCAGTAAAAAATTTCTACAATTTTTTTTGTTGGGGAATCTTTTTAATAAAAATTTCCAATGCATTCTTCCAAGCTCTTTTTTATTTTTGTATAAGATTGGAGTAATATTCTTACATTACACCAATCAAAAATTTCAATAATTTTTTCTTGTTGGGAATTTTTTCAATGAAAAAAAAATTCACTGCACTCTTTCAAGTTAATTTTGTTTTATTTTTCTATTTTTTTAATAGTAATTTTACATTTTAGGAATTTAGTTTTCGCAGTTATAACAGTAAGAAATTTCTACTAGTTTTTTTGTTAGGGAATATTTTTCTTAAAAATTTCTAGTGTACTATTCCAAACTCGTTTTCCTAATTTTTCTAGTAGTTTTTAGTAATATTCTTACAATTTAGGAATTAAGTTTTTGTATTTACACCAGTCAGAAATTTTTACAATTTTTTGTGTTGGGGAATTAATTTAATAAAAATTTCTCTACACTTATTAAAGCTCTTGTTTCATTTTTCTAGTAGTTTCTAGTAATATTCTTACATTTTAGGAATTTAGTTTTCATAATTACACCAGTAAGAAATATCTACAATTGTTTTTGTTGGAATTTTTTAATAAAAAAAATCATTGCACTCTTCCAAGTTCATTTTTCTTATTTGTATCTTGGTTTTGACAAATAATTTTACATATTAGGAATTTAATTTTCGTAGCTACACAAGTCAATAATTTCGACATGTTTTTTTGTTCGGGAATATTTTTATTAAATATTTTCAGTGCACTATTCCAAACTCGTTTTTTTAATTTTTCTACTGCACTCTTTCAAACTAATTTTGAAATTTAGGTTTTGTAGTTACACAAGTCAGAAATTTTTACAATTTTTTATGTTGGGGAATTTATCCACTTAAAAATTCCTATACACTTATTAAAGCTCTTGTTTCATTTTTTTAGTAGTTTTGAGTAATATGCTTACATTTTAAAAATTTAGTTTTCGTAATTACACTAGTCTGAAATTGCTGCAATTTTTTATATTGAGAATTTATTTGATAAAAATATTCACTACACTTTTTCAAGCTCATTCTTTCTTTCTAATTTTTTTACACTTTCGGAATTTAGTTTTTGTAGTTACACTAGTAAGAAATTTCGACGGTAGTCTTTCAAGCTAGTTTTTTTTATTTTCCTAATAGTTTTGAGTAATATTCTTACATTTTAGGAATTTAGTGTTCATTGTTACCCTAGTCAAAAATTTCTACAATTATTTTTGTTCGGAATCTTTTTAATAAAAATTTCCAATGCAATCTTCCAAGCTCTTTTTTAATTTTGTAGAAGTTTGGAGTAATATTCTTACATTACACCAATCAGAAATTTCAACAACTTTTTTTGTTGGGAAAAATTTCAATGAAAAAAAATTTCATTGCACTCTTTCAAGTTAAATTTGTTTTATTTTTCTATTTTTTTTACTAGTAATTTTACATTTTAGAAATTTAAGTTTCGCAGTTATACCAGTAAGAAATTTCTACTAGTTTTTTTGTTAGGGAATATTTTTCTTAAAAACTTCTAGTGCACTATTCCAGACTCTTTTTTTTTTTAATTTTTCTAGTAGTTTTTAGTAATATTCTTACGATTTAGGAATTTAGTTTTTGTATTTACACCAATCAGAAATTTTTACAATTTTTTTTGTTGGGAAATTTATTTAATAAAAATTTCTCTACACTTATTAAAGCTCTTGTTTCATTTTTCTAGTAGTTTCGAGTAATATTCTTACATTTTAGGAATTTAGTTTTCATAATTACACCAGATCGAAATATCTATAATCGTTTTTGTAGGGAAATCTTTCAATAAAAAAATCTCATTGCACTCTTCCAAGTTCATTTTTGTTATTTGTATCTTCGTTTTGACAAATAATTTTACATTTTAGGAATTTAGTTTTCGTAGCTACACAAGGCAGAAATTTCGACAAGTTTCTTCGTTCGGGAATATTTTTATTAAATATTTTCTAGGCACTCTTTCAAAGTCGTTTTTTAATTTTTATAGTGCAATCTTTCAAACTAATTTTATAATTTAGGTTTTGTAGTTACACAAGTCAGAACTTTTTACAAATTTTTATGTTGGGGAATTTATCGAATTAAAAATTCCTATACACTTATTGAAGCTCTTGTTTCATATTTTTAGTAGTTTTAAGTAATATGCTTACATTTTAGAAATTTAGTTTTCGTAGTTACACTAGTCTAAATTTTTTGCAATTTTTTTGTTGAGAATTTCTTTGATAAAAATATTCACTACACTCTTTCAAGCTCATTTTTTCTTTCTAGTTATTTTGACTAATTTTTTTACACTTTGGGAATTTAGATTTTGTAGTTACACCAGTAAGAAATGTCGACGGTAGTCTTTCAAGCCCGATTTTTTTATTTTCCTAATAGTTTTGAGTAATGTTCTTACATTTTAGGAATTAAGTTTTCATTGTTACGCCAGTCAAAAATTTCTACAATTTTTTTTGTTGGGGAATCTTTTTAATAAAAATTTCCAATGCAGTCTTCCAAGCTCTTTTTTATTTTTGTATAAGATTGGAGTAATATTCTTACATTACACCAATTAAAAATTTCAATAATTTTTTTTGTTGGGAATTTTTCAATGAAAAAAAATTCACTGCACTCTTTCAAATTAATTTTGTTTTATTTTTCTATTTTTTTTACTAGTAATTTTACATTTTAGGAATTTAGTTTTCGCAGTTACACCAGTAAGAAATTTCTACTAGTTTTTTTGTTAGGGAATATTTTTCTTAAAAACTTCTAGTGCACTATTCCAAACTCATTTTTTTTTCTAGTAATTTTTAGTAATATTCTTATAATTTAGGAATTTAGTTTTTGTATTTACATCAGTCTGAAGTTTTTACAATTTTTTGTGTTGGGGATTTTATTTAATAAAAATTTGTCTACACTTATTAAAGCACTTGTTTCATTTTTCTAGTAGTTTCAACTAATATTCTTACATTTTTGGAATTTAGTAATAAATAAAATCATTGCACTCTTCCAAGTTCATTTTTGTTATTTTTATCTTGGTTTTGACAAATAATTTTACATTTAAGGAATTTAGTTTTCGTAGCTACACAAGTCAGAAATTTCAACAAGTGTGTTTAGTCGGGATTATTTTTATTAAAAATTTTCAGTGCACTCTTTCAAACTCGTTTTTATTTTTTCTAGTACACTCTTTCAAACTAATTTTGGAATTTAGGTTTTGTAGTTACACAAGTCAAAAAATTTTCCAATTTTTTATGTTGGGGAATTCATTGAATTAAAAATTCCTATAAATTTATTAAAGCTCTTGTTTAATTTTTTTTAGTAGTTTTGAGTAATATGCTTACATTTTAGAAATTTAGTTTTCGTAGTTACACTAGTATGAAATTTCTGCAATATTTTTTTTGGGAATTTCTTTGATAAAAATATTCACTACACTTTTGTAAGCTCATTTTTTCTCTCTAGTTGTTTGGACAATTTTTTTTACACTTTCGGAATTTAGTTTCTGTAGTTACACCAGAAAGAAATTTCGACCGTAGTCTTTCAAGCTCATTTTTTTTATTTTCCTAATAGTTTCGAGAAATATTTTTACATTTTAGGAATTTAGTATTCATTGTTACACGAGTCAAAAATTTCTACATTTTTGTACGTTGGGGATTTTTTTAATAAAAATTTCCAATGCAGTCTTCCAAGCTCTTTTTTATTTTTGTAGAAGTTTGGAGTAATACTCTTACGTTACACTAATCAGAAATTTCAATAATTTTTTTTGTTGGGAATTTTTTCAATGAAAAAAAACTCACTGCACTCTTTGAAGTTAATTTTGTTTTCTTTTTCTATTTTTTTTTCAAGTAATTTTACATTTTAGGAATTTAGTTTTTGTAGATACACCTGTAAGAAATTTCTACTAGTTCTTTGGTTAGGGAATATTTTTCTTAAAAATTTCTAGTGCACTATTCTGAACTCGTCTTTTTAATTTTTCTAGTAGTTTTTAGTAATATTCCTACAATTTAGGAATTTAGTTTTTGTATTTACACCGATCAGATATTTTTACAATTTTTTGTGTTGGGAAATTTATTTAATAAAAATTTCTCTACACTTATTAAATCTCTTGTTTCATTTTTCTAGTAGTTTCGAGTGACATTCTTACATTTTAGAATTTAGTTTTCATAATTGCACCAGTAAGAAATATCTACAATTGTTTTTTGGGGAATTTTTTAATAAATAAAATCATTGCACTCTTCCAAGTTCAGTTTTGTTATTTTTATCTTGGTTTTGACAAATAATTTTACATTTATGGAATTTATTTTTCGTAGCTATACAAGTCAGAAATTTCAACAAGTGTTTTTAGTCAGGAATATTTTTATTAAAAATTTTCAGTGCACTCTTTCAAACTCGTTTTTATTTTTTCTAGTGCACTCTTTCAAACTAATTTTGGAATTTAGGTTTTGTAGTTACACAGGTCAGAAAATTTTACAATTTTTTATGTTGGGGAACTTATCGAATTAAAAAATCCTATACACTTATTAAAGCTCTTATTTAATTTTTTTTTTAGTAGTTTTGAGTAATATGCTTACATTTTAGAAATTTAGTTTTCGTAGTTACACTAGTCTGAAATTTCTGCGATTTTTTGTTGTTGGGGATTTCTTTGATAAAAATATTCACTACACTCTTGCAAACTCATTTTTTTTCTAGTTGTTTTGACTAATTTTTTTACACTTTCGGAATTTAGTTTTTGTAGTTACACCAGAAAGAAATTTTGACGGTAGTCTTTCAAGCTCGTTTTTTTTTTATTTTCCTGATAGTTTCAAGTAATATTCTTATATTTTAGGAATTTAGTGTTCATTGTTACACCAGTAAAAAATTTCTACAATTTTTTTTGCTGGGGAATTTTATTTATAAAAATTTTCAATGCAGTCTTCCAAGATCTTTTTTATTTTTGTAGAAGTTTGGAGTAATATTCTTACATTACACCAATCACAAATTTCAACAACTTTTTTTGTTGGGAATTTTTTCAATGAAAGAAAAACTCACTGCACTCTTTCAAGTTAATTTTGTTTTATTTTTCTATTTTTTTACTAGTAAGTTTACATTTTAGGAATTTAGTTTTCGCAGTTACACCAATAAGAAATTTCTACTAGTTCTTTTGTTAGGGAATATTTTTCTTAAAAATTTCTAGTGCACTATTCCGAACTCGCTATTTTAATTTAGTAGTTTTTAGTAATATTCTTACAATTTAGGAATTTAGTATTTGTATTTACACGAGTCAGAAATTTTTACAATTTTTTGTGTTGGGGAATTTATTTAATAAAAATTTATCTACACTTATTAAAGCTCTTGTTTCATTTTTTAGTAGTTTCAAGTGATATTCTTACATTTTAGGAATTTAGTTTTCATAATTACACCACTCAGAAATATCTACAATTGTTTTTGTTGGGAATTTTTTAATAAATAAAATCATTGCACTCTTCCAAGATCATTTTTGTTATTTTTATCTTGGTTATGACAAATAATTTTACATTTAAGGAATTTAGATTTCGTAGCTACACAAGCCAGAAATTTCAACAAGTTTTTTTAGTCGGGAATATTTTTATTAAAAATTTTCAGTGCACTCTTTCAAACTTGTTTTTATTTTTTCTAGTGCATCCTTTCAAACTAATTTTCGAATTTAGGTTTTGTAGTTACACAAGAAAATTTTACAATTTTTTATGTTGGGGAATTTATCGAATTAAAATTTCCTATAAACTTATTAAAGCTCTTGTTTTATTTTTTTTTAGTAGTTTTGAGAAATATGCTTACATTTTAGAAATTTAGTTTTCGTAGTTACACCAGTCTGAAATTTCTGCAATTTTTTTTGTTGGGAATTTCTTTGATAAAAATATTCACTTCACTCTTGCAAGCTTATTTTTTCTTTCTAGTTGTTTTCACTAATTTTTTTACACTTTCGGAATTTAGTTTCTGTAGTTACACCAGAAAGAAATTTCGACGATAGTGTTTCAAGCTCGTTTTTTTTTTATTTTCCTAATAGTTTCGATTAATATTCTTACATTTTAGGAATTTAGTGTTCAATTTTACACCAGTCAAAAATTTTTACAATTTTTTTTGTTGGGGAATTTTTTTTATGAAAATTTTCAATGCAGTCTGCCAAGCTCTTTTTGATTTTTGTAGAAGTTTGGAGTAATACTCTTACATTACACTAATCAAAAATTTCAATAATTTTTTTTGTTGCGAATTTTTTCAATGAAAAAAAA
Organism: Sphenostylis stenocarpa; assembly: GCA_963425845.1. Lineage (NCBI taxonomy): Eukaryota > Viridiplantae > Streptophyta > Magnoliopsida > Fabales > Fabaceae > Sphenostylis > Sphenostylis stenocarpa. Next base: position 19,258,279 of record OY731402.1, on the reverse strand, counting down.
ACTCACTCGCACTCTTTGAAGTTAATTTTGTTTTCTTTTTCTATTTTTTTTACAAGTAATTTTACATTTTAGGAATTTAGTTTTCGCAGTTACACCAGTAAGAAATTTCTACTAGGTCTTTTGTTAGGGAATATTTTTCTTAAAAATTTCTAGTGCACTATTCTGAACTCGTTTTTAAAATTTTTCTAGTAGTTTTTAGTAATATTCCTACAATTTAGGAATTTAGTTTTTGTATTTAAACTGATCAAATATTTTTACAATTTTTTGTGTTGGGGAATTTATTTAATAAAAATTTCTCTACACTTATTAAAGCTCTTGTTTCATTTTTCTAGTAGTTTCGAGTGATATTCTTACATTTTAGGAATTTAGTTTTCATAATTACACCAGTCAGAAATATCTACAATTGTTTTTGTTGGGAATTTTTTAATAAATAAAATCATTGCACTCTTCCAAGTCCATTTTTGTTATTTTTATCTTGGTTTTGACAAATAATTTTACATTTAAGGAATTTAGTTTTCGTAGTTAAACAAGTTAGAAATTTCAACAAGTTTTTTTCGTCGGGAATATTTTTATTAAAAATTTTCAGTGCACTCTTTCAAACTTGTTTTTATTATTTGTAGTGCACCCTTTCAAACTAATTTTCGAATTTAGGTTTTGTAGTTACACCAGTCAGAAATTTTTACAATTTTTTATGTTGGGGAATTTATCGAATTAAAAATTCCTATACACTTATTAAAGCTCTTGTTTCATTTTTTTTAGTAGTTTTGAGTAATATGCTTACATTGTAGAAATTTAGTTTTCGTAGTTACGCCAGTCTGAAATTTCTGCTATTTTTTTTGTTGGGAATTTCTTTGATAAAAATATTCACTACACTCTTGCAAGCTCATTTTTTCTTTCTAGTTATTTTGACTAATTTTTTTACACTTTCAAAATTTAGTTTCTGTAGTTACACCAGAAAGAAATTTCGAAGGTAGTCTTTCAAGCTCGTTTTTTTTTTTTTCCTAATAGTTTCGAGTAATATTCTTACATTTTACGAATTTAGTGTTCATTGTTACACCAGTCAAAAACTTCTACAATTTTTTTTTGCTGGGGAATTTTTTTTATAAAAATTTTCAATGTAGTTTTCCAAGCTCTTTTTTATTTTTGTATAAGTTTGGAGTAATATTCTTACATTACACCAATCAGAAATTTCAACAACTTTTTTTTTCAAATTTTTTCAATGAAAGAAAAATCTGTGCACTCTTTCAAGTTAATTTTGTTTTATTTTTCTATTTGTTTTACTAGTAATTTTACATTTTATGAATTTAGTTTTCGCAGTTACACCAGTAAGAAATTTCTACTAGTTCTTTTGTTAGGGAATATTTTTCTTAAAAATTTCTAGTGCACTATTCCGAACTCGCTATTTTAATTTTTCTAGTAGTTTTTAGTAATATTCTTACAATTTAGGAATTTGGTTTTTGTATTTACACCAGTCATAAATTTTTACAATTTTTTGTTGTGGGGAATTTATTTAATAAAAATTTCTCTACACTTATTAAAACTCTTGTTTCATTTTTTAGTAGTTTCGAGTGATATTCTTACATTTTAGGAATTTAGTTTTCATAATTACACCGATCGAAATATCTACAATTGTTTTTGTTGGGAATTTTTTAATAAATAAAATCATTGCACTCTTCCAAGTTCATTTTTGTTATTTTTATCTTGGTTTTGACAAATATTTTTACATTTAAGGAGTTTAGATTTCGTAGCTACACAAGTCAGAAATTTCAACAAGTTTTTTTAGTCGAAAATATTTTTATTAAAAATTTTCAGTGCACTCTTTCAACCTCGTTTTTATTTTTTCTAGTGCACTCTTTCAAACTAATTTTGGAATTTAGGTTTTGTAGTTACACAAGTCAGAAAATTTTACAATTTTTTATGTTGGGAAATTAATCAAATTAAAAATTCCTATAAACTTATTAAAGCTCTTGTTTCATTTTTTTTAGTAGTTTTGAGTAATATGCTCACATTTTAGAAATTTAGTTTTCATAGTTACACCAGTATGAAATTTCTACAATTTTTTTTGTTGAGAATTTCTTTGATAAAAATATTCACTACACTTTTGCAAGCTCATTTTTTCTTTCTAGTTGTTTGGACAATTTTTTTTACACTTTTGGAATTTAGTTTCTGTAGTTACACCAGAAAGAAATTTCGACGATAGTCTTTCAATCTCATTTTTTTTTATTTTCCTAATAGTTTCGAGAAATATTTTTACATTTTAGGAATTTAGTGTTCATTGTTACACGAGTAAAAAATTTCTACAATTTTGTACGTTGGGGAATTTTTTTAATAAAAATTTCCAATGTAGTCTTCCAAGCTCTTTTTTATTTTTGTAGAAGTTTGGAGCAATACTCTTACATTACACTAATCAAAAATTTCAATAATTTTTTTTGTTGGGAATTTCTTCAATGAAAAAAAACTCACTGCACTCTTTGAAGTTAATTTTGTTTTCTTTTTCTATTTTTTTTACAAGTAATTTTACAGTTTAGGAATTTAGTTTTCGTAGTTACACCAGTAAGAAATTTCTACTAGTGCTTTTGTTAGGGAATATTTTTCTTAAAAATTTCTAGTGCACTATTCCGAACTCATTTTTTTAATTTTTCTAGTAGTTTTTGGTAATGTTCCTACAATTTAGGAATTTAGTTTTTACATTTACACCGATAAGATATTCTTACAATTTTTTGTGTTGGGAAATTTATTCAATAAAAATTTATCTACACTTATTAAAGCTCTTGTTTCATTTTTCTAGTAGTTTCGAATGATATTCTTACATTTTAGAATTTAGTTTTCATAATTACACCAGTAAGAAATATCTACAATTGTTTTTGTTGGAAATTTTTTAATAAATAAAATCATTACACTCTTCCAAGTTCATTTTTGTTATTTTTATCTTGGTTTTGACAAATAATTTTACATTTATGGAATTTAGTTTTCGTAGCTATACAAGTCAGAAATTTCAACAAGTGTGTTTAGTCGGGATTATTTTTATAAAAAATTTTCAGTGCACTCTTTCAAACTCGTTTTTATTTTTTCTAGTAGACTCTTTCAAACTAATTTTGGAATTTAGGTTTTGTAGTTACACAAGTCAAAAAATTTTACAATTTTTTATGTTGGGGAACTTATTGAATTAAAAAATCCTATACACTTATTAAAGCTATTGTTTAATTTTTTTTTAGTAGTTTTGAGTAATATGCTTACATTTTAGAAATTTAGTTTTCGTAGTTACACTAGTTTGAAATTTATGCAATTTTTTTTGTTGGGAATTTCTTTGATAAAAATATTCACTACACTTTTGCAAGCTCATTTTTTCTTTCTAGTTGTTTGGACAATTTTTTTTACACTTTCGGAATTTAGTTTCTGTAGTTACACCAGAAAGAAATTTCGACGGTAGTCTTTCAAGCTCATTTTTTTTTTCCTAATAGTTTTGAGAAATATTTTTACATTTTAGGAATTTAGTGTTCATTGTTACACGAGTCAAACATTTCTACAATTTTGTACGTTGGGGATTTTTTTTAATAAAAATTTCCAATGCAGTCTTCCAAGCTCTTTTTTATTTCTGTAGAAGTTTGGAGTAATACTCTTACATTACACTAATCAGAAATTTCAATAATTTTTTTTGTTGGGAATTTTTTCAATGAAAAAAAACTCACTGCACTCTTTGAAGTTAATTTTGTTTTCTTTTTCTATTTTTTTTACAAGTAATTTTACATTTTAGGAATTTAGTTTTTGTAGATACACCAGTAAGAAATTTCTACTAGTTCTTTGGTTAGGGAATATTTTTCTTAAAAATTTCTAGTGCACTATTCCGAACTCGTTTTTTTAATTTTTCTAGTAGTTTTTAGTAATATTCCTACAATTTAGGAATTTAGTTTTTCTATTTACACCGATCGGATACTGTTACAATTTTTTGTGTTGGGGAATTTATTTAATAAAAATTTCTCTACACTTATTAAAGCTCTTGTTTCATTTTTCTAGTAGTTTCGAGTGACATTCTTACATTTTAGAATTTAGTTTTCATAATTGCACCAGTAAGAAATATCTACAATTGTTTTTTTTGGGAATTTTTTAATAAATAAAATCATTGCACTCTTCCAAGTTCAGTTTTGTTATTTTTATCTTGGTTTTGACAAATAATTTTACATTTATGGAATTTATTTTTCGTAGCTATACAAGTCAGAAATTTCAACAAGTGTTTTTAGTCGGGAATATTTTTATTAAAAATTTTCAGTGCACTCTTTCAAACTCGTTTTTATTTTTTCTAGTGCACTCTTTCAAACTAATTTTGGAATTTAGGTTTTGTAGTTACACAGGTCAGAAAATTTTACAATTTTTTATGTTGGGGAACTTATCGAATTAAAAAATCCTATACACTTATTAAAGATCTTATTTATTTTTTTTTTAGTAGTTTTGAGTAATATGCTTACATTTTAGAAATTTAGTTTTCATAGTTACACTAGTCTGAAATTTCTGCGATTTTTTGTTGTTGGGGATTTCTTTGATAAAAATATTCACTACACTCTTGCAAGCTCATTTTTTTTCTAGTTGTTTTGACTAATTTTTTTACACTTTCGGAATTTAGTTTTTGTAGTTACACCAGAAAGCAATTTCGACGATAGTGTTTCAAGCTCGTTTTTTTTTATTTTCCTAATACTTTCGATTAATATTCTTACATTTTAGGAATTTAGTGTTCATTGTTACACTAGTAAAAAATTTTTACAATTTTTTTTATTAGGGAATTTTTTTTATGAAAATTTTCAATGCAGTCTGCCAAGCTCTTTTTTATTTTTGTAGAAGTTTGGAGTAATACTCTTACATTACACTAATAAAAAATTTCAATAATTTTTTTTGTTGCGAATTTTTTCAATGAAAAAAAAAAACTCACTGCACTCTTTGAAGTTAATTTTGTTTTCTTTTTCTATTTTTTTACAAGTAATTTTACATTTTAGGAATTTAGTTTTCGTAGTTACACCAGTAAGAAATTTCTACTAGGTCTTTTGTTAGGGAATATTTTTCTTAAAAATTTCTAGTGCACTATTCTGAACTTGTTTTTTAAATTTTTCTAGTAGTTTTTAGTAATATTCCTACAATTTAGGAATTTAGTTTTTGTATTTACACTGATCAGATATTTTTACAATTTTTTGTGTTGGGGAATTTATTTAATAAAAATTTCTCTACACTTATTAAAGCTCTTGTTTCATTTTTCTAGTAGTTTCGAGTGATATTCTAACATTTTAGGAATTTAGTTTTCATAATTACACCGATCGAAATATCTACAATTGTTTTTGTTGGGAATTTTTTAATAAATAAAATCATTGCACTCTTCCAAGTCCATTTTTGTTATTTTTATCTTGGTTTTGACAAATAATTTTACATTTAAGGAATTTAGTTTTCGTAGCTAAACAAGTTAGAAATTTCAACAAGTTTTTTTTGTCGGGAATATTTTTATTAAAAATTTTCAGTGGACTCTTTCAAACTTGTTTTTATTTTTTCTAGTGCACCCTTCCAAACTAATTTTCGAATTTAGGTTTTGTAGTTACACAAGTCAGAAAATTTACAATTTTTTATGTTGGGGAATTTATCGAATTAAAATTTCCTATAAACTTATTAAAGCTCTTGTTTTATTTTTTTTAGTAGTTTTGAGTAATATGCTTACATTTTAGAAATTTAGTTTTCATAGTTACACCACTAGAAACTACTAGAAAAATGAAATAAGGGCTTTAATAAGTGTAGAGAAATTTTTATTAAATAAATTCCCCAACACAAAAAATTGTAAAAATTTCTGACTATGTAAATACAAAAACTAAATTCCTAAATTGTAAGAATATTACTAAAAACTACTAGAAAAATTAAAAAAAAAAACGAGTTTTGAATAGTGCACTAGAAATTTTTAAGAAAAATATTCCCTAACAAAAAAACAAGTGGAAAGTTCTTATTAGTGTAACTGCGAAAACTAAATTTCTACAATGTAAAATTATTGGTAAAAAAAAAAAGAAAAATAAAGCAAAAGTAACTTGAAAGAGTTCAACGAATATTTTTTTCTTTTAAAAAATTCCTAACAAAAAATATTATTGAAATTTCTAATTGGTGTAATGTAAGAATATTACTCCAAACTTCTACAAAAATAAAAAAGAGCTTGGAAGACTGCATTGGAGATTTTTATTAAAAAGATTCCCCAACAAAAAAAAATTATAGAAATTTTTGACTGGTGTAGCAATGAACACAAGTTCCTCAAATGTAAGAATATTACTCGAAACTATTAGGAAAATAAAAAAAAAACGAGCTTGAAAGACTACTGTTGAAATTTCTTACTGGTGTAACTACAAAAACTAAATTCCGAAAGTGTAAAAAAATTAGTCAAAACAACTAGAAAGAAAATATGAGCTTGAAAGAGTGTAGTGAATATTTTTTTCAAAGAAATTCCTAACAAAAAAATTGCAGAAAGTTCAGCCTGGTGTAACTACGAAAATAAATTTCTAAAATGAAAGAATATTACTCAAAACCACTAAAAAAATGAAACAAGAGCTTTAATAAGCGTATAGGAATTTTTAATTCGATAAATTCCCCAACATAAAAAATTGTAAAAATTTCGACTGGTGTAATTATGAAAACTAAATTCGTAAAATGTAAGAATATTACTCGAAACTACTAGAAAAATGAAACCAGAGCTTTAATAAATGTAGAGAAATTTTTATTAAATAAATTCCTCAACACAAAAAATTGTAAAAATTTCGACCGAGTGTACATACAAAAACTAAATTCCTAAATTGTAAGAATATTACTAAAAACTACTAGAAAAATTAAAAAAACGAGTTTGGAATCGTGCATTAGAAATTTTTAAGAAAAGTATTCCCCATCAAAAAAGCTAGTAGAAAATTCTTATTGGTGTAACTGCGAAAACTAAATTCCTAAAATGTAAAATTATTGGTAAAAAAAATAAAAAAATAAAGCAAAATTAACTTGAAAGAGTGCATCAAAATTATTTTTCATTGAAAAAATTCTCAACAAAAAAATTATTGAAATTTCTGATTGGTGTAATGTAAGAATATTACTGCAAACTTCTACAAAAATAAGAAAGAGCTTGGAAGACTGCATTGGAGATTTTTATTAAAAAGATTCCCCAATAAAAAAAATTGTAGAAATTTTTCACTGGTGTAACGATGAACACTAAGTTCCTAAAATGTAAGAATATTACTTGAAACTATTAGGAAAATAAAAAAATAACGAGCTTGAAAGACTACCGTCGAAATTTCTTACTGGTGTAATTACAGAAACTAAATTCCGAAAGTGTAAAAAAATTAGTCAAACGAACTAGAAAGAAAAAATGAGCTAGAAAGAGTGTAGTGAATATTTTTATCAAAGAAATTCCCACAAAAAAAATTGCAGAAATTTCAGACTGGTGTAACTATGAAAACTAATTTTCTAAAATGTAAGCTTATTACCCAAAACTACTAAAATAAAAATGAAACAAGAGCTTTAATAAGTGTATAGGAATTTTTAATTCAATAAATTCCCCAACATAAAAAAATTGTAAAAATTTCTGACTTGTGTAACTACAAAACCTAAATTCCAAAATTAGTTTGAAAGAGTGCACTAGAAAAATTAATAAAACAAGTTGGAAAGAGTGCACTAAAAATATTTAATAAAAATATTCCCGAACGAAAAAACTTGTCGAAATTTCCGACTTGTGTAGCTACGAAAACTAAATTCTTAAAATATAAAATTATTTGTCAAAACAAAGATACAAATAACAAAAATGAACTTGGAAGAGTGCAATGATTTTTTTTAATAAAAGATTCCGAACAAAAACAATTTTAGATATTTCTGAATGGTGTAATTATGAAAACTAAATTCCTAAAATGTAAGAATATTACTCGAAACTACTAGAAAAATGAAACAAGAGCTTTAATAAGTGTAGAGAAATTTTTATTAAATAAATTCCCTAACACAAAAAATTGTAAGAAATTCTGACTGGTCTCAATACAAAAACTAAATTCCTAAACTGTAAGAATATTATTAAAAACTACTAGAAAAAAATTAAAAAACGAGTTTGGAATAATGCACTAGAAATTTTTAATAAAAATATTCCTTAACAAATAAACTAGTAGAAATTTCTTACTGGTGTAACTGCGAAAACTAAATTCCTAAAATGTAAAATTACTAGTAAAAGAAATAGAGAAATAAAAAAAAATTTACTTGAAAGAGTGCAGTGATTTATTTTTCATTGAAAAAATTCCCAACAAAAGAAATTATTGAAATTTTTGATTGGTGTAATGTAAGAATATTACTCCAAACATCTACAAAAATAAAAAAGAGCTTGGAAGACTGTATTGGAAATTTTTATTAAAAAGATTTCCCAACAAAAAAAATTGTAGAACTTTTTGACTGGGGTAACAATGAACACTAAATTCCTAAAATGTAAGAATATTACTCGAAACTATTAGGAAAATTAAAAAAAAAACGAGCATGAAAGACTTTCTTCGAATTTTCTTAGTGGTGTAACTACAAAAACTAAATTTGGAAAGTGTAAAAAAATTAGTCAAAACAACTAGAAAGAAAAAATGAGCTTGAAAAAGTGTCGTGAATATTTTTATCAAAGAAATTGCCAACAAAAAAATTGCAGAATTTTCAGACTATTGTAACTACAAAAACTAAATTTCTAAAATGTAAGAATATTACTCAAAACAACTAAAAAAATGAAACAAGAGCTTTAATAAGTGTATAGGAATTTTTAATTCGATAAATTCCCCAACATAAAAAATTGGAAAAATTTCTGACTTGTGTAACTACAAAACCTAAATATCAAAATTAGTTTGAAAGAGTGCACTAAAAAAATTAAGAAAACGAGTTTGAAAGAGTGCAGTCAAAATATTTAATAAAAATATTCCCGAACGAAAAAACTTGTCAAAATTTCTGACTTGTGTAGCTACGAAAATTAAATTCCTAAAATGTAAAATTATTTGTCAAAACCAAGATACAAATAACAAAAATGAACTTGGAAGAGTGCAATGATTTTTTTTTATTAAAAAATTCTCACCAAAAACAATTGTAGATATTTCTGACTGGTGTAATTATGAAAACTAAATTCCAAAAATGTAAGAATATTACTCGAAACTACTAGAAAAATGAAACAAGAGCTTTAATAAGTGTAGAGAAATTTTTATTAAATAAATTCCCAAACACGAAAAATGGTAAAAATTTCTGACCGGTGTACATACAAAAACTAAATTCCTATATAGTAAGAATATTACTAAAAACTACTAGAAAAATTTAAAAAAACGAGTTTGGAATCGTGCACTAGAATTTTTAAGAAAAATATTCCCTAACAAAAAAACTAGTAGAAATTTCTTGCTGGTGTAACTACAAAAACTAAATTCCTAAAATGTAAAATTACTGATAAAAAAATTCGAAAAATAAAGCAAAATTAACTTGAAAGATTGCAGCGAAATTATTTTTCATTGAAAAAAATCCCAACAAAAAAAATTATTGAAATTTATGATTGGTGTAATGTAAGAATATTACTCGAAACTTCTACAAAATTAAAAAAAGAGCTTGGAAGACTGCATTGGAGATTTTTATTAAAAAGATTTCCCAAAAAAAAATTATAGAAATTTTTTACTAGTGTAACGATGAACACTAAGTTCCTAAAATGTAAGAATATTACTCGAAACTATTAGGAAAATAAAAAAAAAAGAGCTTGAAAGACTACTGTTGAAATTTCTTACTGGTGTAACTACAAAAACTAAATTCCAAAAGTGTAAAAAAATTAGTCAAAACAACTAGAAAGAAAAAATGAGCTTGAAAGAGTGTAGTGAATATTTTTATCAAAGAAATTCTCTACAAAAAAAATTGAAGAAATTTCAGACTGGTGTAACTACGACAACTAAATTTCTAAAATGTAAGAATATTACTCAAAACCACTAAAAAAAATAAATAAGAGCTTTAATAAGTGTATAGGAATTTTTAATTCGATAAATTCCCCAACATAAAAAATTGTAAAAATTTCTCACTTGTGTAACTACAAAACCTAAATTCCAAAATTAGTTTGAAAGAGTGCCCTAGAAAAATAAAAAAAAAAACGAGTTTGAAAGAGTGCACTGAAAATATTTAATAAAAATATTTCCGAACGAAAAAACTTGTCAAAATTCATGACTTGTGTAGCTACGAAATTGAATTCCTACTATGTAAAATTATTTGTCAAAACCAAGATACAAATAACAAAAATGAACTTAGAAGAGTGCAATGATTTTTTTTATTAAAAAAATCCCAAAAAAAAAACTGTAGATATTTCTACTAGTGTAATTATGAAAACTAAATTCCTAAAATGTAAGAATATTACCCGAAACTACTAGAAAAATTGAACAAGAGCTTTAATAAATGTAGAGAAATTTTTATTAAATAAATTCCCCAACACAAAAAATTGTAAAAATTTCCGACTGGTGTACATAAGAAAACTAAATTCCTAAATTGTAAGAATATTACTAAAAACTACTAGAAAAATTAAAAAAATGAGTTTGGAATCGTGCACTAGAAATTTTTAAGAAAAGTATTCGCTAAAAAAAAATAATAGAAATTTCTTACTGGTGTAACTGCGAAAACTAAATTCCTAAAATGTAAAATTATTGGTCAAAAAAATAAAGAAAATTAACTTGAAATAGTGCAACGAAATTTTTTTCATTGAAAAAATTCCAAGCAAAAAAAATTATTGAAATTTCTAATTGGTGTAATGTAAGAATATTACTCCAAACTTCTACAACAATAAAAAAGAGCTTGGAAGACTGCATTGGAGATTTTTATTAACATGATTCCCCAAAGAAAAAAAATATAGAAATTTTTGATTGGTGTAACGATGAACTCTAAGTTCCTAAAATGTAATAATATTACTCGAAACTATTAGGAAAATAAAAAAAACGAGCTTGAAAGACTACTATTGAAATTTCTTACTGGTTTAACTACAAAAACTAAATTCCGAAAGTGTAAAAAAATTAGTCAAAACAACTAGAAAGAAAAAATGAGCTTGAAAGAGTGTAGTGAATATGTTTTTCAAAGAAATTCCTAACAAAAAAAATTTAGAAATTTCAGACTGGTGTAACTACGTAAACTAAATTTCTAAAATGTAAGAATGTTACTCAAAACCACTAAAAAAATGAAACAAGAGCTTTAATAAGCGTATAGGAATTTTTAATTCGATAAATTCCCCAATAAAAAAAATTGTAAAAATTTCTGACTTGTGTAATTACAAAACCTAAATTCCAAAAATAGATTGAAAGAGTGCACTAGAAAAACCTCCCAAAACGAGTTTGGAAGAGTGCACTCAAAATATTTAATAAAAATATTCCCGAACGAAAAAACTTGTCGAAATTTCTGACTTGTGTAGGTACGGAAAATAAATTCCTAAAATGTAAAATTATTTGTCAAAACCAAGATACAAATAACAAAAATGAACATGGAATAGTGCAATGATTTTTTTTTATTAAAAAATTCCAAAAAAAAAAACAATTGTAGATATTTCTGACTGGTGTAATTATGAAAACTAAATTCCTAAAATGTAAGAATATTACTCGAAACTACTAGAAAAATGAAACAAGAGCTTTAATAAGTGTAATTTTTATTAAATAAATTCCCCAACACAAAAAATTGTAAAATTTCTGACCGGTGTACATACAAAAACTAAATTCCAAAATTGTAAGAATATTACTAGAAACTACTAGAAAAATTAAAAAAAAAAGAGATTGGAATCGTGCAGTAGAAATTTTTAAGAAAAGTATTCCCTAAAAAAACTAATAGAAATTTCTTACTGGTGTAACTGCGAAAACTAAATTCCTAAAATGTAAAATTATTGGTCAAAAAAATAAAAAAAAAAATTAACTTGAGAGAGTCCAACGAAATTTTTTTTCATTGAAAAAATTCCCAGCAAAAAGAATTATTGAAATTTCTGATTGGTGTAATGTAACAATATTACTCCAAACTTCTACAAAAATAAAAAAAGAGCTTGGAAGACGACATTGGAGATTTTATTAACATGATTCCCCAACAAAAAAAATTATAGAAATTTTTGACTGGTGTAACGATGAACTCTAAGTTCCTAAAATGTAATAATATTACTCGAAACTATTAGGAAAAAAAAAATATGAGCTTGAAAGACTACTGTTGAAATTTCTTACTAGTTTAACTACAAAAACTAAATCCCGAAAGTGTAAAAAAATTAGTCAAAACAACTAGAAAGAAAAAATGAGCTTGAAAGAGTGTAGTGAATATTTTTTTCAAAGAAATTCCTAACAAAAATAACTTTAGAAATTTCATACTGGTGTAACTATGTAAACTAAATTTCTAAAATGTAAGAATGTTACTCAAAACCACTAAAAAATGAAACAAGAGCTTTAATAAACATATAGGAATTTTTAATTCGATAAATTCCCCAACATAAAAAATTGTAAAAATTTCTGACTTGTGTAGTTACAAAACCTAAATTCCAAAAATAGATTGAAAGAGTGCATTAGAAAAATCTTCCAAAACGAGTTTGGAAGAGTGCACTCAAAATATTAAATAAAAATATTCCCAAACTAAAAAACTTGTTGAAATTTCTAACTTTTGTAGCTACGAAAACTAGATTCCTAAAATGTAAAATTATTTGTCAAAACCAAGATACAAATAAAAAAAATGAACATGGAAGAGTGCAATGATTTTTTTTTATTAAAAAATTCCCAACAAAAACAATTGTAGATATTTCTGACTGGTGTAATTATGAAAACTAAATTCCTAAAATGTAAGAATATTACAAGAAATTACTAGAAAAATGAAACAAGGGCTTTAATAAGTGTAGAGAAATTTTTATTAAATAAATTCCCCAACACAAAAAATTGTAAAAATTTTTGACTGTGTAAATACAAAAACTAAATTCCTAAATTGTAAGACTATTACTAAAAACTACTAGAAAAATTAAAAAAACGAGTTTGGAATAGTGCACTAGAAATTTTTAAGAAAAATATTCCCTAAGAAAAAAACAAGTTGAAATTTCTTATTGGTGTAACTGCGAAAACTAAATTTCTAAAATGTAAAATTATTGGTAATAAAAATAGAAAAATAAAGCAAAAGTAACTTAAAAGAGTGCAACGAATTTTTTTTTCATTGAAAATATTCCTAACAAAAAATATTATTGTAATTTCTAATTGGTGTAATGTAAGAATATTACTCCAAACTTCTACGAAAATAAAAAAGATCTTGCAAGACTGCATTTGAGATTTTTATTAAAAAGATTCCCCAACAAAAAAAAAATTGAAGAAATATTTGACTTGTGTAACGATGAACACTAAGTTCCTAAAATGTAAGAATATTACTCGAAACTATTAGGAAAAAAAAAAAAACGAGCTTGAAAGACTACTGTCGAAATTTATTACTTACAAAAACTAAATTCTGAAAGTGTGAAAAAATTAGTCAAAACAACTAGAAAGAAAAAAATGAGCTTGAAAGAGTGTATTGAATATTTTTTTCAAAGAAATTCCTAACAAAAAAAATTGCAGAAATTTCAGACTGGTGTAACTACGAAAACTAAATTTCTAAAATTTAAGAATATTACTCAAAACCACTAAAAAATGAAACAAGAGCTTTAATAAGCGTATAGAAATTTTTAATTCGATAAATTTCCCAACATAAAAAATTGTAAAAATTTCTTACTTGTGTACCTACAAAACCTAAATTCCAAAATTAGTTTGAAAGAGTGCCCTAGAAAAATTGAAAAAACGAGTTTGAAAGAGTGCACTGAAAATATTTAATAAAAATATTCCCGAACGAAAAAACATGTCGAAATTTCGACTTGTGTAGCTGCGGAAACTAAATTCCTAAAATGTAAAATTATTTGTCAAAACCAAGATACAAATAACAAAAATGAACTTGGAATAGTGCAATGATTTTTTTTAGAAAAATTCCCAAAAAAAATAATTGTAGATATTTCGATCTGGTGTAATTATGAAAACTAAATTCCAAAAATGTAAGAATATTACTCGAAACTACTAGAAAAATGAAACAAGAGCTTTAATAAGTGTAGAGAAATTTTTATTAAATAAATTCCCCAACACAAAAAATTGTAAAAATTTTTGACCGGTGTACGAGACAAAAACTAAATTCCTAAATTGTAAGAATATTACTAAAAACTACTAGAAAAATTTAAAAAACGAGTTTGGAATCGTGCACTAGAAATTTTTAAGAAAAGTTTTCCCTAACAAAAAAACTAGTAGAAATTTCTTACTGGTGTAACTGCGAAAACTAAATTCCTAAAATGTAAAATTACTGGTAAAAAAAATAAAAAAATAAAGCAAAATTAACTTGAAAGAGTGCAGCGAAAATATTTTTCATTGGAAAAATTCCCAAGAAAAAAAATTATTGAAATTTCTGATTGGTGTAATGTAAGAATATTACTCCAAACATGTACAAAAATAAAAAAGAGTTTGGAAGACTACATTGGAGATTTTTATTAAAAAGATTCCCAAACAAAAAAAAAATTGTAGAAATTTTTTACTGGATGAACACTAAGTTCCTAAAATATAAGAATATTACTCGAAACTATTAGGAAAATAAAAAAAAATGAGCTTGAAAGACTACTGTTGAAATTTCTTACTGGTGTAACTACAAAAACTAAATTTCGAAAGTGTAAAAAAATTAGTCAAAACAACTAGAAAGAAAAAATGAGCTTGAAAGAGTGTAGTGAATATTTTTTTCAAAGAAATTCCTAACAAAAAAAATTACACAAATTTCAGACTGGTGTAACTACGAAAACTAAATTTCTAAAATGTAAGAATATTACTCAAAACCACCAAAAAAATGAAACAAGAACTTTAATAAGCGTATAGGAATTTTTAATTCGATAAATTCCCCAACATAAAAAATTTTAAAAATTTCTGACTTGAGTACTTGCAAAACCTAAATTCCAAAATTAGTTTGAAAGAGTGCCCTAGAAAAAGAAAAAAACGAGTTTGAAAGAGTGCACTGAAAATATTTAATAAAAATATTCCTGAACAAAAAAACATGTCTAAATTTCTGACTTGTGTAGCTACGGAAATTAAATTCCTAAAATGTAAAATTATTTGTCAAAACCAAGATAGAAATAACAAAAATGAACTTGGAATAGTGCAATGATTTTTTTATGAAAAAATTCACAAAAAAAATAATTGTAGATATTTCGATCTGGTGTAATTATGAAAACTAAATTCCAAAAATGTAAGAATATTACTCGAAACTACTAGAAAAATGAAACAAGAGCTTTAATAAGTGTAGAGAAATTTTTATTAAATAAATTCCCCAACACAAAAAATGTATAAAATTTATGACCGGTGTACATACAAAAACTAAATTCCTATAATTGTAAGAATATTACTAAAACTACTAGAAAATTTAAAAAAAACGAGTTTGGAATTGTGCACTAGAAATTTTTAAGAAAAGTATTCCCTAACAAAAAAACTAGTAGAAATTTCTTAATGGTGTAACTGCGAAAACTAAATTCCTAAAATGTAAAATTACTGGGAAAAAAAATATAAAAATAAAGCAAAATTAACTTGAAAGAGTGCAGCGAAATTATTTTTCATTGGAAAAATTCCCAAGAAAAAAAATTATTGAAATTTCTGATTGGTGTAATGTAAGAATATTACTCCAAACTTCTACAAAAATAAAAAAGAGCTTGGAAGACTGCATTGGAGATTTTTATAAAAAAAATATTCCCAAACAAAAAAAAATTGTAGAAATTTTTGACTGGATGAACACTAAGTTCCTAAAAGGTAAGAATATTACTCGAAACTATTAGGAAAATAAAAAAAAAAAGAGTTTGGAAGACTACTGTTGAAATTTCTTACTGGTGTAACTACAAAAACTAAATTCCAAAAAGTGTAAAAAAATTAGTCAAAACAACTAGAAAGAAAAAATGAGCTTGAAAGAGTGTAGTGAATATTTTTTTCAAAGAAATTCCTAACAAAAAAAATTGCAAAAATTTCAGACTGGTGTAACTACGAAAACTAAATTTCTAAATTGTCAGAATATTACTCAAAACCACTAAAAAAATGAAACAAGAGCTTTAATAAGTGTATAGGAATTTTTAATCTGATAAATTCCCCAACATAAAAAATTGTAAAAATTTCATACTTGTGTACCTACAAAACCTAAATTCCAAAATTAGTTTGAAAGAGTGCCCTAGAAAAATAAAAAAAACGAGTTTGAAAGAGTGCACTGAAAATATTTAATAAAAATATTCCCGAACGAAAAAATTTGTCAAAATTTCTGACTTGTGTAGCTGCGGGAACTAAATTTCTAAAATGTAAAATTATTTGTCAAAACCAAGATACAAATAACAAAAATGAACTTGGAATAGTGCAATGATTTTTTTATGAAAAAATTCCCAAAAAAAATAATTGTAGATATTTCTGATCTGGTGTAATTATGAAAACTAAATTCCAAAAATGTAAGAATATTACTCGAAACTACTAGAAAAATGAAACAAGAGCTTTAATAAGTGTAGAGAAATTTTTATTAAATAAATTCCCAAACACGAAAAATGGTAAAAATTTCTGACTGGTGTACATACAAAAACTAAATTCCTATATAGTAAGAATATTACTAAAAACTACGAGAAAAATTAAAAAAAAAAAACGAGTTTGGAATCGTGCACTAGAAATTTTTAAGAAAAGTATTCCCTAACAAAAAAACTAGTAGAAATTTCTTATTGGTGTAACTGCGAAAACTAAATTCCTAAAATGTAAAATTACTGGTAAAAAATAAAAAAATAAAGCAAAATTAACATGAAAGAGTGCAGCGAAATTATTTTTCATTGGAAAAATTCCCGGCAAAAAAAATTATTTATATTTCTGATTGGTGTAAAGTAAGAATATTACTCCAAACTTCTACAAAAATAAAAAAGAGCTTGGAAGACTGCATTGGAGATTTTTCTTAAAAAGATTCCCTAACAAAAAAAATTGTAGAAATTTTTGACCTGGATGAACACTAAGTTCTTAAAATGTAAGAATATTACTCGAAACTATTAGGAAAATAAAAAAAAATGAGCTTGAAAGAACTACTATGTTGAAATTTCTTACTGGTGTAACTACAAAAACTAAATTCCGAAAGTGTAAAAAAATTAGTCAAAACAACTAGAAAGAAAAAATGAGCTTGAAAGAGTGTAGTGAATATATTTTTCAAAGAAATTCCTAACAAAAAAAATTGCAGAATTTTCAGAATGGTGTAACTACGAAAACTAAATTTCTAAAATGTAAGAATATTACTCAAAATCACTAAAAAAATGAAACAAGAGCTTTAATAAGTGTATAGGAATTTTTAATTCGAAAAATTCCCCAACATAAAAAATTGTAAAAATTTCTGACTTGTGTACCTACAAAACCTAAATTCCAAAATTAGTTTGAAAGAGTGCCCTAGAAAAAAAAAAATGAGTTTGAAAGAGTGCACTGAAAATATTTAATAAAAATATTCCCGAATGAAAAAACATGTCGAAATTTCTTACTTGTGTAGCTGCGGAAACTAAATTCCTAAAATGTAAAATTATTTGTCAAAACCAAGATACAAATAACAAAAATGAACTTGGAATAGTGCAATGAATTTTTTTATGAAAACATTCCCAAAAAAAAATTAATTGTAGATATTTTTGATCTGGTGTAATTATGAAAACTAAATTCCAAAAATGTAATAATATTATTCCAAACTAGTAGAAAAATGAAACAAGAGCTTTAATAAGTGTAGAGAAATTTTTATGAAATAAATTCTCCAACACAAAAAATTGTAAAAATTTCTGACCGGTGTACATACAAAAACTAAATTCCTAAATTGTAAGAATATTACTAAAAACTACTAGAAAAATTTAAAAAAACGAGTTTGGAATCGTGCACTAGAAATTTTTAAGAAAAGTATTCCCTAACAAAAACACTAGTAGAAATTTCTTACTGGTGTAACTGCGAAAACTAAATTCCTAAAATGTAAAATTACTGGTAAAAAAATAAAAAAATAAAGCAAAATTAACTTGAAAGAGTGCAGCGAAAATATTTTTCATTGGAAAAATTCCCAAGAAAAAAATTATTGAAATTTTGAATTGGTGTAATGTAAGAATATTACTCCAAACTTCTACAAAAATAAAAAAGAGTTTGGAAGACTGCATTGGAGATTTTTATTAAAAAGATTCCCAAACAAAAAAAAATTGTAGAAATCTTTTACTGGATGAACACTAAGTTCCTAAAATGTAAGAATATTACTCGAAACTATTAGGAAAATAAAAAAAAAATAATCTTGAAAGACTATTGTTGAAATTTCTTACTGGTGTAACTACAAAAACTAAATTCCGAAAGTGTAAAAAAATTAGTCAAAACAACTAGAAAGAAAAAATGAGCTTGAAAGAGTGTAGTGAATATTTTTTTCAAAGAAATTCCTAACAAAAAAAATTACAAAAATTTCAGACTGGTGTAACTACGAAAACTAAATTTCTAAAATGTAAGAATGTTACTCAAAACCACCAAAAAAATGAAACAAGAGCTTTAATAAGCGTATAGGAATTTTTAATTCGATAAATTCCCCAACATAAAAAATTTTAAAAATTTCTAACTTGAGTACCTTCAAAACCTAAATTCCAAAATTAGTTTGAAAGAGTGCCCTAGAAAAATAAAAAAAAAACGAGTTTGAAAGAGTGCACTGAAAATATTTAATAAAAATATTCCCGAACGAAAAAACATGTCTAAATTTCTGACTTGTGTAGCTGCGGAAATAAAATTCCTAAAATGTAAAATTATTTGTCAAAACCAAGATACAAATAACAAAAATGAACTTGGAATAGTGCAATGATTTTTTTTATGAAAAAATTCCAAAAAAAAATAATTGTAGATATTTCTGACTGGTGTAATTATGAAAACTAAATTCCAAAAATGTAAGAATATTACTCGAAACTACTAGAAAAATGAAACAAGAGCTTTAATAAGTGTAGAGAAATTTTTCTTAAATAAATTACCCAACACAAAAAAATGTAAAAATTTCTGACCGGTGTACATACAAAAAACTAAATTCCTATAATGTAAGAATATTACTAAAACTACTAGAAAATTTTAAAAAAACGAGTTTGGAATTGTGCACTAGAAATTTTTAAGAAAAGTATTCCCTAACAAAAACACTAGTAGAAATTTCTTAATGTTGTAACTGCGAAAACTAAATTCCTAAAATGTAGAATTACTGGTAAAAAAAATATAAAAATAAAGCAAAATTAACTTGAAAGAGTGCAGCAAAATTATTTTTCATCGGAAAAATTCACAAGAAAAAAAATTATTGAAATTTCTGATTGGTGTAATGTAAGAATATTACTCCAAACTTCTACAAAAATAAAAAAGAGCTTGGAAGACAGCATTGGAGATTTTTATAAAAAAAATATTCCCAAACAAACAAAAAATTGTAGAAAATTTTGACTGGATGAGCACTAAGTTCCTAAAAGGTAAGAATATTACTCGAAACTATTAGGAAAATAAAAAAAAAACGAGTTTAGAAGACTACTGTTGAAATTTCTTACTGGTGTAACTACAAAAACTAAATTCCAAAAGTGTAAAAAAATTAGTCAAAACAACTAGAAAGAAAAAATGAGTTTGAAAGAGTGTAGTGAATATTTTTTTCAAAGAAATTCCTAACCAAAAAAAATTGCAGAAATTTCAGACTGGTGTAACTACGAAATCTAAATTTCTAAATTGTCAAAATATTACTCAAAACCACTACAAAAATGAAACAAGAGCTTTAATAAGCGTATAGGAATTTTTAATCCGATAAATTCCCCAACATAAAAAATTGTAAATATTTCATACTTGTGTACCTACAAAACCTAAATTCCAAAATTAGTTTGAAAGAGTGCCCTAGAAAAAAAAAAAAAACGAGTTTGAAAGAGTGCACTGAAAATATTTAATAAAAATATTCCCGAACGAAAAAACTTGTCAAAATTTCTGACTTGTGTAGCTGCGGAAACTAAATTCCTAAAATGTAAAATTATTTGTCAAAACCAAGATACAAATAACAAAAATGAACTTGGAATAGTGCAATGATTTTTTTTATGAAAAAATTCCCAAAAAAAAATAATTGTAGATATTTCTGACTGGTGTAATTATGAAAACTAAATTCCAAAAATATAAGAATATTACTCGAAACTACTAGAAAAATGAAACAAGAGCTTTAATAAGTGTAGAGAAATTTTTATTAAATAAATTCCCCAACACGAAAAATTGTAAAAATTTCTGACCGGTGTACATACAAAAACTAAATTCCTATATAGTAAGAATATTACTAAAAACTACTAGAAAATTTTAAAAAAATGAGTTTGGAATCGTGCACTAGAAATTTTTAAGAAAAGTATTCCCTAACAAAAAAACAAGTAGAAATTTCTTACTGGTGTAACTCGCGAAAACTAAATTCCTAAAATGTAAGATTACTGGTAAAAAAAATAAAAAAATAAAGCAAAATTAACTTGAAAGAGTGCAGCGAAATTTTTTTCTATGGAAAAATTCCCGACAAAAAAAATTATTGATATTTCAGATTGGTGTAATGTAAGAATAGTACTCCAAACTTCTACAAAAATAAAAAAGAGATTGGAAGACTGCATTGGAGATTTTTATTAAAAAGATTCCCTAACAAAAAAAATTGTAGAAAATTTTGACTGGATGAACACTAAGTTCTTAAAATGTAAGAATATTACTCGAAACTATTAGGAAAAAAAAAATGAGCTTGAAAGACTACTGTTGAAATTTCTTACTGGTGTAACCACAAAAACTAAATTTCGAAAGTGTAAAAAAATTAGTCAAAACAACTAGAAAGAAAAAATGAGCTTGAAAGAGTGTAGTGAATATTTTTTTCAAAGAAATTCCTAACAAAAAAAATTGCAGAATTTTCAGACTGGTGTAACTACGAAAACTAAATTTCTAAAATGTAAGAATATTACTCAAAATCACTAAAAAAATTAAACAAGAGCTTTAATAAGTGTATAGGAATTTTTAATTCGATAAATTCCCCAACATAAAAAATTGTAAAAATTTCTGACTTGTGTACCTACAAAACCTAAATTCCAAAATTAGTTTGAAAGAGTGCCCTAGAAAAAAAAATGAGTTTGAAAGAGTGCATTGAAAATATTTAATAAAAATATTCCCGAACGAAATAACATGTCGAAATTTCTGACTTGTGTAGCTGTGGAAACTAAATTCCTAAAATGTCAAATTATTTGTCAAAACCAAGATAGAAATAACAAAAATGAACTTGGAATAGTGCAATGATTTTTTTTTTATGAAAACATTCCCAAAAAAAAATTGTAGATATTTTTGACTGGTGTAATTATGAAAACTAAATTCCAAAAATGTAAGAATATTACTCGAAACTACTAGAAAAATGAAACAAGAGCTTTAATAAGTGTAGAGAAATTTTTATGAAATAAATTCCCCAACACAAAAAATTGTAAAAATTTTCGACCGGTGTACATACAAAAACTAAATTCCTAAATTGTAAGAATATTACTAAAAACTACTAGAAAAATTTAAAAAAACGAGTTTGGAATCGTGCACTAGAAATTTTTAAGAAAAGTATTCCCTAACAAAAATACTAGTAGAAATTTCTTAATGGTGTAACTGCGAAAACTAAATTCCTAAAATGTAAAATTACTGGTAAGAAAAATATAAAAATAAAGCAAAATTAACTTGAAAGAGTGCAGCGAAAATATTTTTCATTGGAAAAATTACCAAGAAAAAAAATTATTGAAATTTAGGATTGGTGTAATGTAAGAATATTACTCCAAACTTCTACAAAAATAAAAAAGAGCTTGGAAGACTGCATTGGAGAATTTTATAAAAAAATATTCCTAAACAAACAAAAAATTGTAGAAAATTTTGACTGGATGAACACTAAGTTCCTAAAAGGTAAGAATATTACTCGAAACTATAAGGAAAATAAAAAAAAACGAGTTTAGAAGACTACTGTTGAAATTTCTTACTGGTGTAACTACAAAAACTAAATTCCAAAAGTGTAAAAAAATTAGTCAAAACCACTAGAAAGAAAAAATGAGCTTGAAAGAGTGTAGTGAATATTTTTTTCAAAGAAATTCCTAACCAAAAAAAATTGCAGAAATTTCAGACTGGTGTAACTACGAAAACTAAATTTCTAAATTGTCAGAATATTACTCAAAACCACTAAAAAAATGAAACAAGATCTTTAATAAGCATATAGGAATTTTTAATCCGATAAATTCCCCAACATAAAAAATTGTAAAAATTTCATACTTGTGTACCTACAAAACCTAAATTCCAAAATTAGTTTGAATGAGTGCCCCAGAAAAATTAAAAAAATGAGTTTGAAAGAGTGCACTGAAAATATTTAATAAAAATATTCCCGAACGAAAAAACTTGTCAAAATTTCTGACTTGTGTAGCTGCGAAAACTAAATTTCTAAAATGTAAAATTATTTGTCAAAACCAAGATACAAATAACAAAAATGAACTTGGAATAGTGCAATGATTTTTTTATGAAAAAATTCCCAAAAAAAATAATTGTAAATATTTCTGACTGGTGTAATTATGAAAACTAAATTCCAAAAATGTAAGAATATTACTCGAAACTACTAGAAAAATGAAACAAGAGCTTTAATAAGTGTAGAGAAATTTTTATTAAATAAATTCCCCAACACGAAAAAATTGTAAAAATTTCTGACCGGTGTACATACAAAAACTAAATTCCTAAATTGTAAGAATATTACTAAAAACTACTAGAAAAATTTAAAAAAACGAGTTTGGAATTGTGCACTAGAAATTTTTAAGAAAAGTATTCCCTAACAAAAACACTAGTAGAAATTTCTTAATGGTGTAACTGCGAAAACTAAATTCCTAAAATGTAAAATTACTGGTAAAAAAATATAAAAATAAAGCAAAATTAACTTGAAAGAGTGCAGCGAAAATATTTTTCATTGGAAAAATTACCAAGAAAAAAAGTATTGAAATTTCTGATTGGTGTAATGTAAGAATATTACTCCAAACTTCTACAAAAATAAAAAAGAGCTTGGAAGACTGCAATGGAGATTTTTATAAAAAAAATATTCCCAAACAAACAAAAAATTGTAGAAAATTTTGACTGGATGAACACTAAGTTCCTAAAAGGTAAGAATATTACTCGCAACTATTAGGAAAAAAAAAAACGAGTTTAGAAAACTACTATTGAAATTTCTTACTGGTGTAACTACAAAAACTAAATTCCAAAAGTGTAAAAAAATTAGTCAAAACAACTAGAAAGAAAAAATGAGCTTGAAAGAGTGTATTGAATATTTTTTTCAAAGAAATTCCTAACCCAAAAAAATTGCAGAAATTTCAGACTGGTGTAACTACGAAAACTAAATTTCTAAATTGTCAGAATATTACTCAAAACCACTAAAAAAATGAAACAAGAGCTTTAATAAGCGTATAGGAATTTTTAATCCGATAAATTCCCCAACATAAAAAATTGTAAAAATTTCATACTTGTGTACCTACAAAACCTAAATTCCAAAATTAGTTTGAAAGAGTGCCCTAGAAAAATTAAAAAACGAGTTTGAAAGAGTGCACTGAAAATATTTAATAAAAATATTCCCGAACGAAAAAACTTGTCAAAATTTCTGACTTGTGTAGCTGCGGAAACTAAATTCCTAAAATGTAAAATTATTTGTCAAAACCAAGATACAAATAACAAAAATGAACTTGGAATAGTGCAATGATTTTTTTTATGAAAAAATTCCCAAAAAAATAATTGTAGGTATTTCTAACTCGGTGTAATTATGAAAACTAAATTCCAAAAATATAAGAATATTACTCGAAACTACTAGAAAAATGAAACAAGAGCTTTAATAAGTGTAGAGAAATTTTTATTAAATAAATTCCCCAACACAAAAAATTGTAAAAATTTCTGACCGGTGTACATACAAAAACTAAATTCTTAAATTGTAAGAATATTACTAAAAACTACTAGAAAAATTAAAAAAAAACGAGTTTGGAATCGTGCACAAGAAATTTTTAGAAAAGTATTCCCTAACAAAAAAACTAGTAGAAATTTCTTACTGGTGTAACTCGAAAACTAAATTCCTAAAATGTAAAATTATTGGTAAAAAAATATAAAAATAAAGCAAAATTAACATGAAAGAGTGCAGCGAAATTGTTTTTCATTGGAAAAATTACTCGACAAAAAAAATTATTGAAATTTCGATTGGTGTAATGTAAGAATATTACTACAAACTTCTACAAAAATAAAAAAGAGCTTGGAAGACTGCATTGGACATTTTTATTAAAAAGATTCCCAAACAAAAAAAATTATAGAAATTTTTGACTGGATGAACACTAAGTTCCTAAAATGTAAGAATATTACTCAAAATTATTAGGAAAATAAAAAAACGAGCTTCAAAGACTACTCGTTGAAATTTCTTACCTGGTGTAACTACAAAAACTAAATTTCGAAAGTGTAAAAAAATTAGTCAAAATAACTAGAAAGAAAAATTAATCTTGAAAGAGTGTAGTGAATATTTTTTTCAAAGAAATTCCTAACAAAAAAATTGCGAAATTTCGACGGTGTAACTACGAAAACTAAATTTGTAAAATGTAAGAATATTACTCAAAACCACTAAAAAAGGAAACAAAAATAAGCATATAGGAATTTTAATTCGATAAATTCCCAACATAAAAAATTGTAAAAATTTCGACTTGTGTACCTACAAAACCTAAATTACAAAATTAGTTTGAAAGAGTGCCCTAGAAAAATTAAAACGAGTTTGAAAGAGTGCATTGAAAATATTTAATAAAAATATTCCCAAACGAAAAAACATGTCGAAATTTCGACTTGTGTAGTTGCGGAAACTAAATTCCTAAAATGTAAAATTATTTGTCAAAACCAAGATACAAATAACAAAAATGAACTTGGAATAGTGCAATGATTTTTTTTATGAAATAATTCCCAAAAAAAATAATTGTAGATATTTCTGACTGGTGTAATTATGAAAACTAAATTCCTAAAATGTAATAATATTACTCGAAACTACTAGAAAAATGAAACAAGACCTTTAATAAGTGTAGAGAAATTTTTATTAAATAAATTCCCCATCACAAAAAATTGTAAAAATTTCTGACCAATGTACATACAAAAACTAAATTCCTAAATTGTAAGAATATTACTAAAAACTACTAGAAAAATTTAAAAAAATGAGTTTGGAATCGTTCGCTAGAAATTTTTAAGAAAAGTATTCCCTAACAAAAAAACTGGTAGAAATTTCTTACTGGTGTAATTGCGAAAACTAAATTGTAAGAATATTACTCAAAACCACTAAAAAAATGAAACAAGAGCTTTAATAAGCGTATAGGAATTTTTAATTCGATAAATTCCCCAACATAAAAAATTGTAAAAATTTCTGACTTGTGTACCTGCAAAACCTAAATTCCAAAATTAGTTTGAAAGAGTGCCCTAGAAAAATTAAAAAAAGAATTTGAAAGAGTGCACTGAAAATATTTAATAAAAATATTCCCGAACGAAAAAACATGTCTAAATTTCTGACTTGTGGAGCTGCGGAAACTAAATTCCTAAAATGTAAAATTATTTGTCAAAACCAAGATACAAATAACAAAAATGAACTTGGAATAGTGCAATGATTTTTTTATGAAAAAATTCCCAAAAAAAATAATTGTAGATATTTCGATCTGGTGTAATTATGAAAACTAAATTCCTAAAATGTAATAATATTACTCGAAACTACTAGAAAAATGAAACAAGACCTTTAATAAGTGTAGAGAAATTTTTATTAAATAAATTCCCCATCACAAAAAATTGTAAAAATTTCTGACCAATGTACATACAAAAACTAAATTCCTAAATTGTAAGAATATTACTAAAAACTACTAGAAAAATTTAAAAAATCGAGTTTGGAATCGTTCACTAGAAATTTTTAAGAAAAGTATTCCCTAACAAAAAAACGGTAGAAATTTCTTACTCGGTGTAATTGTGAAAACTAAATTGTAAGAATATTACTCAAAACCACTAAAAAAATGAAACAAGAGCTTTAATAAGCGTATAGGAATTTTTAATTCGATAAATTCCCCAACATAAAAAATTGTAAAATTTTCTGACTTGTGTACCTGCAAAACCTAAATTCCAAAATTAGTTTGAAAGAGTGCCCTAGAAAAATTAAAAAAACGAATTTGAAAGAGTGCACTGAAAATATTTAATAAAAATATTCCCGAACGAAAAAACATGTCTAAATTTCTGACTTGTGTAGCTACAGAAACTAAATTCCTAAAATGTAAAATTATTTGTCAAAACCAAGATACAAATAACAAAAATGAACTTGGAATAGTGCAATGACTTTTTTATGAAAAAATTCCCAAAAAAAATAATTGTATATATTTCTAACTGGTGTAATTATGAAAACTAAATTCCAAAAATGTAAGAATATTACTAAAAAATACTAGAAAAATGAAACAAGAGCTTTAATAAGTGTAGAGAATTTTTTATTAAATAAATTCCCCAACACAAAAAATTGTAAAAATTTCTGACCGGTGTACATACAAAAACTAAATTCTTAAATTGTAAGAATATTACTAAAAACTACTAGAAAAATTAAAAAAACGAGTTTGGAATCGTGCACAAGAAATTTTTAGAAAAGTATTCCCTAACAAAAAAACTAGTAGAAATTTCTTACTTGGTGTAACTACGAAAACTAAATTCCTAAAATGTAAAATTACTGGTAGAAAAATATAAAAATAAAGCAAAATTAACATGAAAGAGTGCAGCGAAATTATTTTTCATTGGAAAAATTACTGACAAAAAAAATTATTGAAATTTCTGATTGGTGTAATGTAAGAATATTACTACAAACTTCTACAAAAATAAAAAAGAGCTTGGAAGACTGCATTGGACATTTTTATTAAAAAGATTCCCAAACAAAAAAAATTATAGAAATTTTTGACTGGATGAACACTAAGTTCCTAAAATGTAAGAATATTACTCGAAATTATTAGGAAAATAAAAAAAAACGAGCTTCAAAGACTACTGTTGAAATTTCTTACTGGTGTAACAACAAAAACTAAATTCCGAAAGTGTAAAAAAATTAGTCAAAATAACTAGAAAGAAAAATTGATCTTTAAAGAGTGTAGTGAATATTTTTTTCAAAGAAATTCCTAACGAAAAAAATTGCAGAAATTTCAGACTGGTGTAACTACGAAAACTAAATTTGTAAAATGTAAGAATATTACTCAAAACCACTAAAAAAGGAAACATAAAATAAGCGTATAGGAATTTTTAATTCGATAAATTTCCCAACATAAAAAATTGTAAAAATTTCTAACTTGTGTACCTACAAAACCTAAATTACAAAATTAGTTTGAAAGAGTGCCCTAGAAAAAAAAAAAAAAAAACGAGTTTGAAAGAGTGTATTGAAAATATTTAATAAAAATATTCCCAAACGAAAAAACATGTCGAAATTTCTGACTTGTGTAGTTGCGGAAACTAAATTTCTAAAAGGTAAAATTATTTGTCAAAACCAAGATACAAATAACAAAAATGAACTTGGAATAGTGCAATGATTTTTTTATGAAAAAATTCCCAAAAAAAATAATTGTAGATATTTCTAACTGGTGTAATTATGAAAACTAAATTCCAAAAATGTAAGAATATTACTCAAAAATACTAGAAAAATGAAACAAGAGCTTTAATAAGTGTAGAGAAATTTTTATTAAATAAATTCCCCAACACAAAAAATTGTAAAAATTTCTGACCGGTGTACATACAAAAACTAAATTCTTAAATTGTAAGAATATTACTAAAAACTACTAGAAAAATTAAAAAAAAAACGAGTTTGGAATCGTGCACAAGAAATTTTTAGAAAAGTATTCCCTAACAAAAAAACTAGTAGAAATTTCTTACTGGTGTAACTGCGAAAACTAAATTCCTAAAATGTAAAATTACTGGTAAAAAAATATAAAAATAAAGCAAAATTAACATGAAAGAGTGCAGCGAAATTATTTTTCATTGGAAAAATTCTTGACAAAAAAAATTATTGAAATTTCTGATTGGTGTAATGTAAGAATATTACTACAAACTTCTACAAAAATAAAAAAGAGCTTGGAAGACTGCATTGGACATTTTTATTAAAAGGATTCCCAAACAAAAAAAATTATAGAAATTTTTGACTGGATGAACACTAAGTTCCTAAAATGTAAGAATATTACTCGAAATTATTAGGAAAATAAAAAAAACGAGCTTCAAAGACTACTGTTGAAATTTCTTACTGGTGTAACTACAAAAACTAAATTCCGAAAGTGTAAAAAAATTAGTCAAAATAACTAGAAAGAAAAATTAATCTTGAAAGAGTGTAGTGAATATTTTTTTCAAAGAAATTCCTAACAAAAAAAATTGCAGAAATTTCAGACTGGTGTAACTACGAAAACTAAATTTGTAAAATGTAAGAATATTACTCAAAACCACTAAAAAAGGAAACAAAAAATAAGCGTATAGGAATTTTTAATTCGATAAATTCTCCAACATAAAAAATTGTAAAAATTTCTGACTTGTGTACCTACAAAACCTAAATTACAAAATTAGTTTGAAAGAGTGCCCTAGAAAAATTAAAAAAAAAAACGAGTTTGAAAGAGTGCATTGAAAATATTTAATAAAAATATTCCCAAACGAAAAAACATGTCGAAATTTCTGACTTGTGTAGCTGCGGAAACTAAATTCCTAAAAGGTAAAATTATTTGTCAAAACCAAGATACAAATAACAAAAATGAACTTGGAATAGTGCAATGATTTTTTTTATGAAATAATTCCCAAAAAAAAATTGTAGATATTTCTGACTGGTGTAATTATGAAAACTAAATTCCTAAAATGTAATAATATTACTCGAAACTACTAGAAAAATGAAACAAGACCTTTAATAAGTGTAGAGAAATTTTTATTAAATAAATTCCCCATCACAAAAAATTGTAAAAATTTCTGACCAATGTACATACAAAAACTAAATTCCTAAATTGTAAGAATATTACTAAAAACTACTAGAAAAATTTTAAAAAACGAGTTTGGAATCGTTCACTAGAAATTTTTAAGAAAAGTATTCCCTAAAAAAAAAACTGGTATAAATTTCTTACTGGTGTAATTGCGAAAACTAAATTGTAACAATATTACTCAAAACCACTAAAAAAATGAAACAAGAGCTTTAATAAGCGTATAGGAATTTTTAATTCGATAAATTCCCCAACATAAAAAATTGTAAAAATTTCTGACTTGTGTACCTACAAAACCTAAATTCCAAAATTAGTTTGAAAGAGTGCCCTAGAAAAATTAAAAAAACGAATTTGAAAGAGTGCACTGAAAATATTTAATAAAAATATTCCCGAACGAAAAAACATATCTAAATTTCTGACTTGTGGAGCTGCGGAAACTAAATTCCTAAAATGTAAAATTATTTGTCAAAACCAAGATACAAATAACAAAAATGAACTTGGAATAGTGCAACGATTTTTTTATGAAAAAATTCTCAAAAAAAATAATTGTAGATATTTCTAACTGGTGTAATTATGAAAACTAAATTCCAAAAATGTAAGAATATTACTCAAAAATACTAGAAAAATGAAACAAGAGCTTTAATAAGTGTAGAGAAATTTTTATTAAATAAATTCCCCAACACAAAAAATTGTAAAAATTTCTGACTGGTGTACATACAAAAACTAAATTCTTAAATTGTAAGAATATTACTAAAAACTACTAGAAAAATTTAAAAAAACGAGTTTGGAATCGTGCACTAGAAATTTTTTTAAAAAAATGTCCCCTAACAAAAAAACTGGTAGAAATTTCTTACTGGTGTAATTGCGAAAACTAAATTCCTAAAATGAAAAATTACTCGGTAAAAAAATATAAAAATAAAGCAAAATTAACATGAAAGAGTGCAGCGAAATCATTTTTCATTGGAAAAATTCTCGACCAAAAAAATTATTGAAATTTCTGATTGGTGTAATGTAAGAATATTACTACAAACTTCTACAAAAATAAAAAAGAGCTTGGAAGACTGCATTGGACATTTTTATTAAAAAGATTCCCAAACAAAAAAAATTATAGAAATTTTTGACTGGATGAACACTAAGTTCCTAAAATGTAAGAATATTACTCGAAATTATTAGGAAAATAAAAAAAACGAGCTTCAAAGACTACTGTTGAAATGTCTTACTGGTGTAACTACAAAAACTAAATTCCAAAAGTGTAAAAAAATTAGTCAAAATAACTAGAAAGAAAAATTAATCTTGAAAGAGTGTAGTGAATATTTTTTTCAAAGAAATTCCTAACAAAAAAAATTGCAGAAATTTCAGACTGGTGTAACTACGAAAACTAAATTTGTAAAATGTAAGAATATTACTCAAAACCACTAAAAAAGGAAACAAAAAATAAGCGTATAGGAATTTTTAATTCGATAAATTCCCCAACATAAAAAATTGTAAAAATTTCTGACTTGTGTACCTACAAAACCTAAATTACAAAATTAGTTTGAAAGAGTGCCCTAGAAAAATTAAAAAAAAAACGAGTTTGAAAGAGTGCATTGAAAATATTTAATAAAAATATTCCCAAACGAAAAAACATGTCGAAATTTCGACTTGTGTAGCTACGGAAACTAAATTCCTAAAAGGTAAAATTATTTGTCAAAACCAAGATAC
This sequence comes from Sphenostylis stenocarpa, assembly GCA_963425845.1. Taxonomy (NCBI): domain Eukaryota; kingdom Viridiplantae; phylum Streptophyta; class Magnoliopsida; order Fabales; family Fabaceae; genus Sphenostylis; species Sphenostylis stenocarpa. Next base: position 19,227,555 of record OY731402.1, on the reverse strand, counting down.
AAATAACAAAAATGAACTTGGAATAGTGCAATGATTTTTTTATGAAAAAATTCCCAAAAAAAATAATTGTATATATTTCTAACTGGTGTAATTATGAAAACTAAATTCCAAAAATGTAATAATATTACTCAAAAATACTAGAAAAATGAAACAAGACCTTTAATAAGTGTAGAGAAATTTTTATTAAATAAATTCTCCAACACAAAAAATTGTAAAAATTTCTGACCGATGTACATACAAAAACTAAATTCTTAAATTGTAAGAATATTACTAAAAACTACTAGAAAAATTAAAAAAAAACGAGTTTGGAATCCTGCACAAGAAATTTTTAGAAAAGTATTCCCTAACAAAAAAACTAGTAGAAATTTCTTACTGGTGTAACTGCGAAAACTAAATTCCTAAAATGTAAAATTACTGGTAAAAAAATATAAAAATAAAGCAAAATTAACTTGAAAGAGTGCAGCGAAATTATTTTTCATTGGAAAAATTCCCAAGAAAAAAAATTATTTAAATTTCTGATTGGTGTAATGTAAGAATATTACCCCAAACTTCTACAAAAATAAAAAAGAGCTTGGAAGACTGCATTGGAGATTTTTATAAAAAAAATATTCCCAAACAAAAAAAAATTGTAGAAATTTTTTACTAGTAACTTTACCGACGGATATATCTGTCGGTAATATCAAATTTCACAAATATTTTATATCCGTCGGTAATTTCCGTCGGTAATAATTATTTTCCGATGACTACAAATCCGTCGGTAAATATTTTAGCGAATTTTTGAGTAATGTAACTTATAATTCTATGTGAATATTCTCGCACTTACATCTAATCTAGTAAATTTTTACTAATTTTTTGTGCTGGGGAATTTATTTAATAAAATTTCTCTTACAGCTTATTTAAAACTCTTGTTTCATTTTTCGTGTAGTTTTGAGTAATATTTCTTACATTTTAGAAATTTAGTTTTCAGTCAATTACACCAGTTAAAAATATCTACAATTGTTTTTGTTGGGAATTTTTTAATAAAAAAAAATCATTGCGACTCTTCCAAGTTCATTTTTGTTATTTGTATCTTGGTTTTGACAAATAATTTTACACTTTAGGAATTTAGTTTTCTTACCTACACAAGTCGGAAATTTCGACAATGTTTTTTCGTTCGGAATATTTTTATTAAATATTTTTAGTGCCACTCTCTTCAAACATTCGTTTTTTTAATTTTTCTAGTGCACTCTTTCAAACTAATTTTGGAATTTAGGTTTTGTAGTTACACAAAGTCCGAAATTTTTACGATGATTTTTATGTTGGGGAATTTATCGAATTAAGAAATTCCT